>JAANSM010003229.1:0-13315 GCA_036850725.1 Orchesella villosa | reverse complement strand
AATAACTTTGTTTAATGCCACAAGGGACTTCAATGATGAAAAGACGTTGAACATTTTGGGGCGTCTTGAGAAACTCTAAAAACTTGGGTAGCTTTCACCGTACGGTCTGTCGATGTGCTCCTGAGGCAGAATACTCATAGTTTAGGGTTGGAGTTATCAGGGATGCTAATTTTATATGCTGATTTGCCAAAGAATTAGTCACCCTTCTGGTGCAGTCTTCAGTTAGAGAATGAATGGTTCCTAGAATATTCATTTCTATGCTTAAAAGTAAAAATGTAAACGCTTGAAAGATTCACTGTAAAATTTTATTTAGGAGTCGTTAAAAGGTTATATATATGCTCAGACTGTAAAAACAACTAAAACTTGTAAGTTCTTATACGGATGCAGGTTTATGATACTCAGCAAATCACTTGAAGTTTGTTTATTTCTTCAAACTTTTGATTCTCATGTTATGCATCCATACAACTACAACATACATGATCTAAAGATTGTATTCCGTATTTTCGATGATCAATATTATTATGATCATTCATAGCTAGCCATCTCATGATACAAAAATGTATGTAAAAGCATAGGAAACAATATTTGATTTGTGGTTTCGTACTCCTTCTTAATTTTATGGAGAAAATTGACAGCACATAGTATTAATCATTAGAATCAATTCAACTACAACAACGCACTTTCAATAGAAAAATAAACAGTAACAGCTCGTTCGTTTACTTTAACGATTATTTGGGATTGGGGCTTTATTTAATCAAAACAATAACAAATTCATATTTACTGAGTGACTAAATCTAGTAAAATTATTTCCCAAAATTCTTAGATGCACTGTCGTGTCGAATTATGTATTATATTTATGTATATTATGTATAATAAGAATTATTCCCAGAAACAACCCAGTCATATTTTTATCATTGAAACATAAATTACATACGCTCTTCTTCATTATAATTGTGACAAATTGATTCGTTCACCTTCTCAACGCATGTCTAAAGATACTTTTGTTTTGCAGCAACTTTAGTTGTGAGATCCTGATCATCGGAAAGTTTGTTTACCAAATCATCTAAAAATTCGCAAAATGCAGATGGTCTCATATTTTTCCCAATCTGATACAATAGGAACCAGTCACCATAATCAAGTTTCAAGTTAGCGTCTCCCAGATTACGAATCTCTGACGTGGCCATATAGAATTTTCTCTTAAGTAGTTCATGGCGCACTTCTGGCAATAGAAATGTAAACACTCTGTAGAGGATGGCGAGTCCAGAAACCACAGCCAAGAAGATGAACCAGACCCTTCACAAACATAACATGATAATTGAGTTCAAAAACATTTTCACAACATT
Organism: Orchesella villosa; assembly: GCA_036850725.1. Classification (NCBI taxonomy): domain Eukaryota; kingdom Metazoa; phylum Arthropoda; class Collembola; order Entomobryomorpha; family Orchesellidae; genus Orchesella; species Orchesella villosa. The sequence continues at coordinate 11,972 of JAANSM010003229.1, read as the reverse complement.
TAAGGTCGAAAACATGATTAGATTAATAAATTTACTAACCAGAGTAGCGGATAAAATTTCTCATTGTAAATATTCAAGGGGAGAACGCACAAACCTGTAGAAAGTTTAATATAAACGAAACGAAGTAGAACGCAAAGCGAAAGATGAAGCTATATACAGTTTCATTGTATGTTCAACTTACTATCGAACTTTACCAAGTTTCCTGTTGGTCCAACCATGTGGAACATGCATTTAGTAACAGTCGGAAATGCAGCAGCCATTGGATCACTTCTCATCATTGGATTTTGACTCGAAAATTGCATTAAACTGAGACCATACTTACTCAAAGCTCTCCCTACAAACCGGTCTGTTAAATCAATTTGTATTACCACATTTATGAAGTTGAAAACTTCGCAAATGGCGTAGGTCAGTGCCCAGCTATCGTTAGTTCCTAGACACTGAAAGAAGTAGTCTACGCACTGTTTCCTTCTCTTTGACAGTGCGTCATCATTTTTTGTAATTTCTTCAAGACCGATCGAGGATAAGGTGTAAATTCGACCGCGCTCCAAGCGCTTCCAAATCGCTCGAGGGAGGAAGAATGCTATAGCTTGGAAGAAGAGCACAAAGCACACCCATTGATAATATTTATGGATTCGAATTTCGTCCTCTGGAACATGTGGAGCAACACCGGGATGTGCGACCTCAACTTTTAAATAAATTCAAAATTTAACTATAAACGAAAGGCCAAGCTTCAACTTTGGTTATTTACAATAATTATTTATAATTTTTATTGAATTAAACAGTTTTATTTGATCTTACTTTCATTCAAGGATGGGTTTGTTCTATTTGGTAGGGTGTATGTCGCATGAATCCAACAATATGCATCAATCACGCGATCAATAGTTTGGTCACTGATACAAGTAATTGGTTTCGCAATATAAATTCCAGATGAAACAATGATAGAAAGCAATAAAAGTACTCCAGCTGTAACTTTATGCAAAGTGAAGACAGCATTGTCAATTCTAGCCTTCCGTTTGTAGCTCAGAATGTTTTTCACTCCTGATATAAGGTTCTGCATGGTGCTATACGGGCGACAGTGACAGGTTGGTTTCCAAATTTAAATAATAAAATTCAAAAATGACAAAGCATACTGTCCCTATCACGGTGTCAGACAACCAATAATCTTTTCGACCAATAGAGTAGATGATGCGTTTCAAACCGACGATTATATGACGATCAATATTAAATATTACATTTTATAACATGATTGTATAGTAGAATATCCCATTCCCAAAATCTGAAAGCAAAAAACAGCGCAGGGTACATATAATATTACCTTGTATTACATTACATTACATACATTCAGTATCACATTGTAAATTATCTTAAAAATATAAAGCTGAGCAAATAATACATACGTGCAACCGTGGAAAGATAATGCGCAGCAGCTAACTCTGAAAAAAATCATGTTATCTATTTGTGGACTATATTCAATATTGGTCACATTCAACATCTCCAATTCGTTACCATTATAAAAATATCATCAATGCCATTTTGTATGATAATGATAAATCTAAATCTCTTAATTACACTATCAATATCAACCATATACTGTTACAGTGCAGTGCTCTATTCCTGAAGCATCCGATTCAAACAAGGCAAGGTATCGCTCAAAAGTGCATACATATTGCAAATTGGTACGCTTCAGATGTTTTGTGATGAACAGTTTACCTTATCAATTAGTTCATGTGTCGATCAAACCTCAAGATCCCATTTCCGTCCAGAAAAGCCGTTAATTGCAGATATGCAATAATGCAATCTCGTTTTTTAATTTTTTTATTACAATGCCGTAGTTGGGAGGGCAGAAGGTTAAAAATAATTCCAAAAGATGCTGCGTAGCAGGAAATGAATACAATTTGCAATCAAATAAAAGTTCAATCATGAAATTGCTTGGCTTATCAATGTTAAACAATTTGAGTTTAATGTGTATTAAATATTAAATTCAACATAAAACTTCAAAATAACTAAAGTAAATTATGTGCAGTATAATGTGAAATACTTTTAATATTTCAAGATGCCCCATAATTCATTGCTGACGTTGAAGAAACTGGATTAGGTTAAATCTTCCGAAATAACCCTTCACCTTTACCCAGAATCATAATAAGTAAAGCCTTTCAAGTCGTTGTGACTTATTATTTTGATATTTCAAAATAAAAATTACAAAATTATTGATTCGAATCTCCATTTGTATTCTCTTGCAATACCCTTCGTCATTTTCGTTTTGCTCGGTTCGGTTGATTGAATTGTTCATTTCCTCTTATTAAGTAAACCTTCATGTAACTTTTTCACAAGTGTAGTTAGTTCCCACGAGTCCAAGTTTCCACTCAATTGGTTTAGCAATTGCCAGTTACCAATTCCAAAATTTTCTTCTTCCAGCTCCTTTAAAATCTTACTACGGTTATCATCCCATTGCATGTAGAACTTCAACATGAAAATACGAAACGAACTGATTATAAAAAGGAAACGGTAGACAACTGCAATTGCAGATATTGAAATGAGTATCCAAAGCCATGTGCTATTTAAAATAAAAACAAAGTATCAAATCAACCTGTCTGGTTTGGTTCGCCCATCATATATAAAGCATAATAGCAACCCACTTACTATATCACAATGAATAGCTTTTCATTGACTGCATTGACTGGAAGAACGCAGAGCGAATCGTAGGTTTGTACATTTCCAGAAGCTCCGTAATTGTAAAACACACACTTGGTAACTTTTGGGAACATTTGATCAATTTGGTCTGATCTTTGTAATGGTCGAGTTTCTTGAAGTAGCTGAAGAACATCTAGTTTCAAATTCAGCAAACCGAATCCAAGGAACATGTTCGTAATCGTTAGTTGTACAACTGCATTAATAAGGTTAAGCAATTCGCACGTGAGAAGTTTCCAGTAGTAAAAGCTATGCTTTTTGGAACGAAAGTAGGTAATGAGAGCATGTAAACTATCTGTGCTGTCAATTTCCTTAGTGGGTGCAATCAAGCTTTCCCTTTCCTTCAACAATGTGGAAACTCGAGAGCTTTCCCAAGCCTTCCATAGTCCTCTTGGGATGTAGAATGACATAGCCTGAACTCCAAGAATTAGGCCCACCCAAAGATAGTAATGGTGAAATTTCACATCAGGATTAGAAGATGTGTCTGAAGATACTCCTGGATGTGCTACCAGCACTGCAACAAACAGTTTTTACGTGACATTAAGGTTGCATTTGAAACTATTAGAATCATAAAAAGAATATAATGCGTTACCATCTTTATTTCCCATTAACGTATGTGTTGAATGATACAAACAATAATTATCGATCACTTCATCCACTGCCTGGTCGGAAATACATTCGATGGGATCCATGATATAAGTTCCAATGATAACTATAAGAGATCCTGCAAGAAATAGTGCCACTGTTGCGTGATAATGTAGATAAAATACAACATTATCAATCAGCGTCTTGTCTCTTTTAAATAGCCATTGATTGAAATATACTATCTCATCATCGGTGTCAAATATTGCGTTGAATTTCATCGCGGAGCTTCAAGAGTATGCCCAAGATGTAGGATTGGCCCGACCTTATTCAATGTGCGTAGATTGAAGACTATATACGGTACTTAGTTGTTAGTTGATAGTTGATCTGATTCAGACAATTCAATGATTGTAAAATACAAAACTACTGCGAAAGACAGTACCAGTAATTTAAATCTTGATATTGGAAAGAGGATCCTTCAGGTTGTATTACAATCAGATACAACCTGAATATCTTTAACGAAATTGTTAATGAAATGAAACACGATATCTACAATGATATATGACAATATGACGTTTCACAAATGCTATACGGCCTCGGATAAATAACGTGCTTTTGTGAGCAAGAAAGCATTTCTATTTTAAATGCTTCATATCAAATCCATGAAATGTTGAGTTAGTTTATCTTAAATTCACGCCAATTGTATTAGCATTTAATGTACACTTTGTTCCATATACTAACCAAAAATCCAAATACAACGAACTTGGACTATCACATATTATGGAGTAAATAATATTTTCAACAAAGCAAATAGTGTTGCGTATTCACTAAACTGTTCTAAATACGGTACTTGTTTTATTTTCGCCCATTTTAACAAACATGAAGGATGACAAAACGTTATCAAATATCAGTGACGTGTTTCATGATTGTTATATTTATCCAACGGCAAACCAAACGAAGGTAACATACACATATTACCTATACATATACCTATCCGGTCTACGTAATTACTTTGACTAAATCCAATGAGTTTTGATAAGCCGCTTATCACTTGTGCAATGATTAGTCAGGTTATAAAGCAAAATGCTTTTAGATTACATTGTACATTTAGGTGCTCACAGAGCAAAATAAGCTGAGTATTGTTGACTGTGTAAATCAAACTTTGCAAGAATGAAAGTCTTACAAAACGAAGATTCATAATATTATAAACGGATGGAGTGACAGAAAAAGACAAGGCAAATGCACAATTTAAGAACCGAATGACGTGAATCTCCGATTAGAATGGAAAATATATTTTTAACGTAATTTGAATTTATTATAAAGGTTCAAACGCAAAAATACAATTAAGTTTAAGACGACATACAAGAAACATTTTTAAAAACATTATACTTTAGAAAGAAATACCATTCATCGACTTAAGACTCACGTTAATCTTGAGCTGGAAATAAAGCTATCGACTATTAGTTTACCGTTTGTTGAACAGGAATGGTTGTTCCGCTCCCCGCTTTAAGAGAATGGCTATAAATTAAGAATTTCATATCATGGCATACTGATGAATAAAAGTATTGAGTAGTTTAAAAACGCAAGTTTACAAACTCTTACTTGTAGGCACTTTCAGTAACTTTTTGAAAATTCAGAAGGCTCGTCTCTTGGACTTCAATTTGTCCTATTCGTTCCCTGCATTCAAATGTTTTATTTACTGATTACATATTTGTCCTCTGTCTTCTATTAGGCATCAAAGTAATAGAAACTTACCTCATAAAGACACGAGAAATTACAGCAAGGTAAAACGCCACGTTTCTAGAGACAGCTCTTTCTGTTAGCCATTTACTTATGCAATAAAGCGTCAAGTTGTTCAAGCTGACCACTTCCAAGTTTGTTCCACATTCAGCCTATTACGTCAAACCAATAACATAGTTAATATATGTTTTAGCGTATTGAGATTGAGATTACATATATACAATTCCACAAGAGCATAGTTAGCTCAAAAGCTTACCCGGAAAACACCAGTTTTCATTAGAAAATATGTAGTAAACTCATTTGGAGTCCAACTTTTATCGGCCAACCCATCTGACATCAAATCCATGAAGACACTTACTAACCGGTCAGACACTACGTGTTTCACTTTATTTTCAGATTCCAAAAACGCCGAAATTTTCAATGCAGTATCCATACAATGATGGCCAAAGCTTGTTTCTTGATTCTATTGAACAAAGTAAAGTTGCTTTAACAAGTAATTTTTACACTATATTTCGTTCAAACCTAGAATGAATTTTCCTTGATGAGCAATATGCCTGTATCGCTTACCGCAATATCACTAAAGTGCTGCTTCAAAACTTCATATGGCGAGTCTCTATCAAGCAGTAAGTAGTTGTCTTCAGAAGTATGTGCAAGGAACGTATCAACTGCGCTCTTCTTTAACTAAATCACAAACATACGTCAATTATACGTGAGTTCAGTATGATGTTGAAAATGTGATTAAAAAAGGGATTACCTTGAGATCGACCGCAATTGCTTGTTCTTCTCCGTCAGAACTTATGTCCTCATACGGGTTGGAAACATCAACGGCATCATTATCCGAGGGTTCATCCTCTTCTTCAGTTCCATCATCATCTCTAAATACAATAAAAGGTTACAATATGAAAATAGATGCATGAACTCAAGAACATAAACAAATATTTGAAATATTTATACAAAAGATTTCAAAGAATAGCTGTTACTTACTCAATTATAACGTTAATTTGTTGTAAAATGTTAGACACAAACTCTCCACCTTCAGTTCCTAAACTATTGCAACTTAAGTTGACTTCTTCTAAAGTAGTCAGACTCCTCAACGCTTCTGCTGCTTGCTTTCCACTCGCTTTTGACAATTCGTTACCAGAAAAGTTTACTTTTGAAACTGAGCCACACGATTTCAATGCATTAACAATTTCCAGCACACCAGGGCCCTTTAAAAGGCAATCACTGAGAGACAAGTCTCTAAGATTTTTCAGATCGGAAATTGCGCTGGCAAGTTTTGTGATTCCGTCTCCACGTATTGTATTATCGTTCAAATTCAAAACCCGCATATTCTTATTACAACGAATTCCATCTGAGAGTGCATTAATTCCTTCTTTGTAAATGCCATTCTGTGGCATATGAATTTCTTCGAGAGTTTCTACTTCCTGCAATAACAGGCAATTAATTTTTTTCTTAAATTCATTCTTCCTTATACAATTTGGTAATTGGTAAAGTATGTAAAGGTTTTATATAATTTGTTTTCAAACAATAACACAATTTCAGAATAATTACCTTAAAAAATTCAGCCAGCCTTTTGGCAGCTTTGTTTTCTAAACGATTTCGACCACAAACAAAAACTTTCAGTTGGAATACTTGACCTCCTGATTCCTTGCTTTGGCGAAGACATTGTAGTAAAGATTCTGCAAGACTCTGTATTTAAAAAGAGGGAATGAACTTCAAACACTTGTCCTAATCAGAAACTATATGTCAAATATTTAATTGTATGCTAAGCTTCATACCGATCCACCCTCGGGCCCGAAACCGTTGTTATTTAGAATTAGTTCTTTCAATGAATAGCTGCTAGTTGTTTTGAAAAAAGGAGCAAGTCCAACCATTCCAACTGGCCCAATGGCATTATCACTCAAATCGAGTCTTTGTATGCTGGCTCCAGCTAAATCAACCCCAGCAAACAAGTAGTTCTAAAAAGGATAAAAAAGTAGTTAACTTCAATTTCTTCTGAAACCACCGCTAACCTATATAATTTTTATCCCACATCTAAACGAATGTTTATAATATTGTAAACATACAAAAGCTTGGGGAATTTCATTTTTCAGCCGTCCTGTAAACAAGTCTTTCCACAACGCTGCTTCTAACTCCCTTTTACTTTCCAGTGCTTTTCCAATAGCTTTAGCTGCAACAACACCCAACGTATTTCCTTCCAGTTCCAAGTATTTCAGATTTTCACAATTTTTTATGCGTTCAACTACATTAGCAACTGTGAAGTGATCATAAGAGATGAATTAGTAAGAATTAGAGTTATTGCAACCGTTTGACAGTGTAGTCAGTAGTTGGTAGTGTCAATTTTTAACTCTCAACTTTTGACTTTGTCGTGTCAGTTGTTTGGTTGTCCGTGAATTTGATAGATTGACTTGTACGTTATTAATTTTGATTTACCATCGTTTTCTGTATCCCATTTGTGGCCTTCCTTCAAAAATGAAACTCCGAGTTTCTCGCTAAGCCAGTTTTCGTATTGGTATGGCTCTCCCATAATGACAGTGCTATTTAATAACTGTTTGCTATTTGAAAGTACAATATAAAGCACAAAATTAATACAGCTTATAGTTTGACAAAGTCGACTTGACTCTACGATTTTTGAGAGAGAAAATGGAAAACAACAAAAAGTCTAATGTCTAAAACATTTCCAATTTCTGTCGTTTTTTTATGATGTATGAACTCAAAGGATGAATGACCAATAGTAATCTAGAATATTGGTGTAGTAAATTGTAAGTACCTCCTCTCGAGTTAATTTGCTGTAGTTAACAAATAGTAGATCAGGTAATATATAAGTATCAGAAACAAAGGTGACACTCTAAATTACAGGTAGGTAGAAAGCACAAGGTAAAAACGTCTCTGAACGTCCAGTACATCACAAACGTATATATGCCCTATATATACTCTGTATATAGTCAGTTCCAAAATCTTTCAGGACATCCACAATACATGCCGGGTGGCCCGCGTTGCAGACTTTCTATGGGTCTAATCATGGTGTGATAAACAAAGGATCGCATGTCGTAGAATGCCCATACATGATTATGATATGCATCTTTTTCGAACCGAACCGACAGAATCTAATCTAATCTTGCAGAAAAAGCTTTGGTTTTTGAGGATATGAACAAAGTAAAGTATACGCACTTTTTGATTCGGTTGTTTGTGTTAAAATCATATTAAGTGGTAATTATGTATTGACGAAATCAAAAACTTCAGATTATTCTAACTTTATTGTTGCATTAACTTCATTTCATGCTGATAACAACTATAACAATTTGTAAAATCATTGTGTGAGTGAGAAATACATAATAAAGGACGGAAAGACGTACTTCTNACTATAACAATTTGTAAAACCATTTAATTCATTGTGTGAGTGAGAAATACATAATAAAGGACGGAAAGACGTACTTCTCAATTAAGTTTTTATCATCACAAGGGATGTGAAAAAGTCATTTCACCAATCAAACGATGGAGACTGGTGAGTGACTGGAGACATGACATAACCAATACATACAATATCGGATTAGAAACGAAAATAATATTTGTAGTGTGAACTAACATAACAAGTAAATAGGTTACACAACGAACTTTTTCAATCAAAACTTCAAATCAATTCTTTTCATTTTTAACGGGATGAAATGATAAGGTTATACTACCCTTATTAATTAAGTCCATCAAGGACCCCAAGCTATTCGCACTAATGGATCCTGTCGGCTTGGGGTTTGGGTTCTTGAAAACATTCGCTGGTTTTGGATTGATCTGGGTGTTTGCTGCAAAACGTTGTTGTTGTTGCTGAGCGCTTTTGGGCAGGCCTAGAGGAGAATTTACTATTAGTCCATGGACGGTAGTCATGTGCGAAAGTAGCATCCCACGATCGCGAAACTTCTGATCGCATAAATTGCAGGGGATTGTCGGAGGAGGAAGGTTGGTGGTAGGAACGTTAGGTTTTGTAGCGATAAGACCGATATTGGTGTTTCCATCTATTCCATGCGTTCTTCTGATGTGTTCTTGAAGAGCATCTTTCCGCAGAAACTCATTCCCACAGATCCTGCATCCAAACTTTCTTTCGCCAGTGTGAAGTACTTCATGTTTTGTCAAATGTTCCTAATAATTATGTTCAATATGTGAGTTATGTTTACGGATTGCAAGATATTAGCAATCAAGCATATTATAATATAATGAATTTTTACCTTGCGCTTGAATGCTTTGCAGCAATAATTACACTTGTACTTCCTAACGTCGGAATGCACTGTTGCTTGATGAGCATGGAGATCATCTACATTTACAAATGTTGCTTCACACATATCACAGCTGAAGAAAGGCTTCTTGGGTTTCGGTTGCATGCTTTGTGCTGCTTTTATTGAAACGGGAAGCTGTTGAGGGGACTGGATACCAAAGTCTTGCTCCATATCCTGTGGAAGCTACAAATGAAACTTGGATTAGTTAAGTTGAAAATAGAAACTAAGTTAATTAAATTAAGTTGAGAGTAGAAATTAATATAATACTCACCGAGTAGAATTGTGTTGGATGAACATTCCTAACGTAATGAACATATAATAAAGACTGAGTTATTAGCTGCGTTTTATAAATTGTATTTTTGTAACAGTTCTAGTTAGGTTTAATTTTAGATTAATTACCTTATATGTCGAATTAGATGATCCTTCCGACTAATATCTTTTCCACAAAATTCGCACGTGAATTTCATACCCGAATGTACTGACGAAAGATGCTTACTTAAATGTTCTTTGCGTAAAAATCCTGTAAGATGTGCAGCAAAGTTATATATACATAAGTATACTGGCGATTTAACTTATCGACGGGATTAATAATATAAAAAAATTAGAAGCGTACCTTTAGCACAGATGCTACATTTATGAGGTCTCAATTCATCATGCGTAGATTCGTGTCTGTAATGAGATAATGGTACTTTTTTTAAAGAAAACATTTCAAGAATTCAACAATTGAATTTGACTACACGTTAAATCACAGAATAAAAGTTACCTATCTAAAAGCACTTTGCTGTTAAATGCAGCACTGCATACAGTGCATGTAAATCCAGCGAGAGATCCATTGTTTGCTTGAGTGGTCGTAGCGGAAGGGTTGGCGTTATTTTGTTCTTGCTGGAGTTGTAAAATATCCATGATAAAACTCGGAGTAGCATAGTCTTCCTCACTGTAGTCTTCATTGAAATCATGAAATGGCAAATCAGGCTCGACGGTAATTTGCATTGAATCATGGCTGTCTTGGGAATTCTGAGATGCATCTTGTTGAAGCAAGTCTTCTCCCTCAAAATCATCTTCCTCGTCGTCTTCCTCATCAACTGTGATCCTTGGTGTGACAATTGATATTGGCAAAACTTGGGAAGTACTGGAGGTAGCTTCCATTTTCTGTTGCAAACCCTGTAAGATCGAAAACAAATAAAAATAAATACTAAATATTATCTTATCTTCTACTTTACACGTCCAAAGTTATTTGGATTTATTGGAATTACTAACATTTGGAGATGTATTCAACTTCTTTTGAGCATTTGAAGCCCTGCAAAGGTTAAGATTTCTTGGAAATGGTCCGATTTCCGTCTCTGTACACATTTCAGGGTGAACATTCCTGTGTAAAACAAGCAAATCAATTCATTATATTAAATGTCAAGAAATTGAGACTTTATTCAACAAATTACTGAATGAGACCTACTTAATATGGCGCTTTAAATGGTCCCGTCTAGATATGTTTCTGAAATACGGAAATACATATTATACTACACATGTTTTAGTTAACGTTCTTAAATCTTGAAACAACAAGAATTGTGTTATACCTTCCGCAATAGGGGCATGAAAACTTGGCTCCTCCGTGCTCACATGCAATATGTATAGACAACTCCTTCCTACCAAATGTCTTGTGACATAATGGACATGTTACAAATTCGCTTGTTGAATTTGAAGTCATTTCTTCCACTTGGGCGAGAACGGTTGATATATCTTCTGACGACAGTTTAGGTTTCAAAGACTTATCCGGATGTGAACCTCTGTGGGAACGCGAGCTACCAGTTGTAGTGATAGAAGCAGTATCAGTGCAGAATGTAAACCCATCACCCCTACTAGTATTCGTTATTACTTGGGGCTTCAATTCAGTAGCTTCAAAAAACTCGTTGGTTTCGTTTTCTTCCTGAGATGTGTAAAAGTAATCCTCTTCGTTTTCAAGAAGTCCAGTGTCCTCTTCATTTTCGTCTTTGATGTCAGAATTTTCGTATGTATCATACAGTTCGACTTGATCTTCTGCTTCTTCACTTTCAAAATACATTTCTTGTTTAACTTCTACTTCTCCATCATGAAACGTTAGCACGTGACGATCAAGGCTCATTTGGGTTACAAATACGGATGAACAGAAAGGGCAAGGAAAATCAGTAGAACCATCTTCTGATTTAATCTCTTCCTCTCTGTCATCGTACTTCCGTTTCCTCGACTCTTGAGAGTTTGCATGTGCCCCACTCAATCGTCTTCTGGCCATGTCAGCCATTTTACAGGATTTCTGTAACAATGAACAATCAAATTTTATCAAATCGGTCAGTTCGAATGTTTTCTAATCTTGTAATTAAAATACATTAATGTTTAAATCAAACACACTTCAACTTCAGTTGGGACTATTTTTATTTTTGCCTGTTATTGTCCAACTAGAATCTTTTCCAGTAGTTATGCAACGTTGACCATACGAGTTACGACTATTCTGTCATTACCCCAAACATATGATGATGATGTGAAATCGAGATCCGTGAAAATTACTACCTTTTGATATTAGAGAAAGGACAGCAGTTAACGCTCTACACAAAGGATAAAACCGAAAAAAATCAAATGCAATTTAAACATATAACTTCATGGAAACAGCTGAAAAATTCCATTTAACAATCATAACCAGACAGCGGATGCTTATCATAAACTGAAAAC
>JAANSM010003228.1:0-13315 GCA_036850725.1 Orchesella villosa | reverse complement strand
AGTAAATCCGTGAGTATTATTCAGCTGAAAGATGAAGAGTGCAAGTCAAATGGCTCCCGCTCTGATGAAACTCTTTTGTATACACTATTACTATTGAGTGCAATGTACCCCTTGCATTGTCTGATATATACATAATGCATTATAGGCCCATCATGATCTAGAAATACACATGCAAAGAAATTTTCTTGCAACCAACAAACAAAGCCCTAATTACAATAACATTTTCTATGCACAATGATATGATATCGTGTTGAGGTTGGGGGGATCGGAGAATCCGATGATAGCTGAACTGGCTAAATAATAATGATACTTAATAATGATTAAAGTTAAATGTTATGTTGTATCAAGTGCCAATCTTTTTGATATCTGAATGCTATCCGTTTTTATTCATATTATTATGACATGCTAAAACAAAACAAGTACTGTTTTGCTGAGTACTAGTATTAGCATAATTAGTTGTTATTCTGAAACTATTTATTCTTTTTATTTTTAAGTGTCTGAGTTTTGGTTTCCCACTCCCTTCCAGATCTAAATAGCATTGCACTGAATATCATTGCAGCAATGAAACAAACGAGTCCAATGACCTAATAAAATTTAAATGAGTTAAGTTGCAAGTAGGAATTAAAACGATTTGTAATTTACTGAAATTATTATATACCTGGACATATTCTGCACGATTTGGGAAGGGTGTTCCACAAATCGTATACCATTCAGAGTATAGTTTTGGTATTTTCCCATTCACACATCGGAAGTCAAAATATTGCTCATCGTAATCAGTTCCGCATAAATACTTGCGTCGCTTAGCTGTCTGAAAGAGTTAGTATACAAAATGTTTAGGTATATATTGATTGTTGGCAACTGATTTATGAAAGAAGATGCATGATGATACTTACTTCGCGTGTAACTAGAGTGAAAATAGTTTGTTGTTCCACCCATTCGTCACAAGGTCCAATTTTCTCATGTAATCCAACAGCAATCTCATCTTCAGGGTTTCCATACATAGCCATACCAAGGTACACAGAATAATGCAGGATCAATCCAAGGACCACTTCATTAATTTTCCCGAGACAGCTTTCTAACGATTGACAAGATATACCTCGTTGTGAGCTGCTTTCAGTATGTAAAAAAATTAGTCATTATACCAATTAGCAAAATCCATAACTACTTACGATCCTTCGCTGAACGAGCATCCTCTGATGGAGGACTACGGTCGCTTCTTCCAAACAATTAAAAAGTAAATGGCCAGTAGGGTTATGACACAGTTCTCTGTGTGAATGCCGAAATAGTCATGAAGAGGGTGGTAAATTGGAAGGAATTGGAACACTCCTCCAGGCATACCACTTAATGCAGTTATCACAGTGCAAATAAATTCTCTCGAGATGCGATTATCGGATACCCATTGGTTTTTAGGGTCATTATTGCAAAGAAGACTTCGAGAAAAGTGGAACATAATAGTGAAACTGGCTGCAAAAGTTGCATGAAAGTAGTAGGAAGTAAAGGGAACCCAATAGTGCCGGTCATAAATGTTAGAATCTGTGTCATGCCAAGTCCAGTGGATAAACTTGACAGCCATTATGTCATACGGCATATCAATTAGTACAACACTGAGACCAACAGCGAGAGCATTTGCAAGTTTCCCCAATCTCAGACGTGATACACAAACCGAGGCAGAGTAGATAAATGTTGGATCTGCAAATGAAGGTCAAGGTCGAAACAGAATCAATGAATTAGCTGCTGCTTACTTCTGCACGTTTCATATGACATTGTATTGGGAAAAATACTGTATTATCCTTACAAAGGCAAAGTATATGGAGTGGCAATCGCCGACCGAACAACATGATAGTAGTTTGTGAATGCCAAAAGTTGTTGATTTCAGGAGTCCAGAATGTAACATTTTCTACAAGGAGTCCATGAAGTACTGTTGACAGCCAAAGCCATTTGAAACGTCCTCCTACTCTTTGAGCTGTTAATTGTAATTCAGGGATAGTTATCATAATATTGTAATGTAAAACATATTCATCAAATTGTTAAGTTAGATTTAATAATTCTTGTGTTTCTATTTACCAATATCACATTAAAAGTAAACTTACAATGTAAGAATGTCAATACTCCAACCGCTATGAATGCCCATTCTGAAATGAGGTAAGTTGGCTGAGCTTTCCATAGCTCTCTGGGGTCTTGAATATGAATGAGCCAATCCAATATCTATACGAAATTTGATATGACACAAAAAAATTAAACGAGTAAGTTCATAGGAACTTTAACGTAAAACCTTTTTAAGAACTTAAACATACCCCTGAAAATTTATAATCAGTGATTTCTTCACCGATGCCAACAATTTTTCTGACCATCTTCTCAAAGTATGGTTGTGGAATAGCAAAGTGGTTGTTCTTTTCACGACAGCGGCTTATGTCGAATTGAGGGTGGACAGCTTGGAGTGTGGTTGCTCCAAAAGATAATCAATCGAACACCTGCTGCAGAAAAAATGTTATCGACATTTTGAGAGTTACTTATGATAACTCTAATAATAACAAGAGGACTATTTGACTTCATATAATTGAATTTAAAAATAATTTATATTCTCTAATTCCCACAGATAACTCTTAGGGACCACTCGTGCAGGTGTTCAGAATTGCTTCCGTTGTTACATATTTCATATATATGTATACATATCAGTAGTTATTTGCAATATACTTACATGCGAGACGTTAGGGTTTACGATTTTATGCCGAATATAAAACTCAGCAGCAGCGATACACGTACTGTGCGCAATATACGGAATGTTATAGATTTCCACAGCAATTCCATAGTTGTATGAACTCGTAAATGCCTTTGTGCAATGTGATGAGTGAGCATTGGGAGCATTTGTCCGTAAGTAAAAACATTTGGTATGCCTCTAATTGCCTTATTGACCAGTTAAGCAGTGCAGTGGTAGCTTCAAAGGGAAGTATATGTATTGCAACTTTGTTTGCATTCATGTTGCCCAAATTAAAGAAGTTGAAGCTCAATTATTTGAATAGCATATTTCAATTAAAGATGCATTTCATATATAGGCTACAAATAGATTTGCATAATATTTGAAGGTTATAATGTGAAAGCATACATCTTTAGTGTAAATTTTTAAGACGCATAATATTGCATCAAAATAAAATAGGTTGCGTAAACCTATTTTTGCTTTAAAGCCAATAAACAAAATCAGCTAAAGAAGAAAGCTGCAGTATGAACGATGCTTTTAGTAATCAAATTCTGATAAGATTCAAGTTCAGAGTTCCAAGTGCTCAACCATTTTGGACAGTGTGTAGTTTAACAAAAATTTATTAAGTAATGCTGAACATGTAGTAAGTGTGAATAACACTTTTAGTATTGAGTAAATATGTGTTAATGCTAGAGTAGAGCAACAAAAGTCAATCGTACGACCAAATCATTCATGAATCGTACTTCATACGGCATGGCACCTGGAACGGTACTGAAATGATTATCTTATTTTTTATCTGTGCAGATACGGTTTTCTGAACCGGATATTCACGATCAATATGGTTCAGCATTGTATGCTGCGTTAATGTGCTGAACTTCCGTTATTATACATGTATGCTGGAAAATCAATTGTAAAAACATTGTAAAAATATATCGAATAAGTCTAAATTGATAAGGCATTTAACTTGCGTTTGGCCAGTGTAAAACGTTACAGTTTCCATCACTTTGTCAGCCTCCTACTCTTAGACTATGTGTGAACCTTTAATTACTATTAATTTTCATTAAAAAAATATTTTTATTTTTAACGTAGATTTGAAAATTTGGTTTCATAAAGAATTGAATTGACATACAACATAATTGAAAATACGCAATTATGTAGTTTTGCAATATATCATTTTTGAAAAAAGCAACCAGTTTTACAAGTCTTAATAAGCGTCTTGCTCACACGCAAACTTTCAGTGATGCCCAATTACGAATAAAAGTATGATATATTTCATGCATATAATGCATACCAAAATATAATTAACTCTTGTTACCTGCCATTATGAGACCTATTATAGCGTAATATGCTATCTGTGATAACATGGATTATTTTTATCAATAATGAATAGTTCAATACGTTCCCAATAAGCTTTAGTAGATAACTTAACACTGAAAACGAACAGTTTATCATATGTTTGTGCTTTATTACCATTCATAATTTAATTTATATATTGGAAGAACTTCAACATTTTCCAATCCAACGAAGTTACAGTTTAACGCTAGACGCGTTAAGTTATTGTATAAGTTATGCCAGCGTAATTATTTATTCACTTTATAGAAACGCTGTATTTGTATTGAATTTCTATGAAATTTTCTGTTTGTATAATGCTTTACAAAATGTACTTAAATTTTGTATTCAGTGAGCTTGATGTTTGCAAAATCTAGTGCTCAGTATCTATTAGCATATGTTCGACCTGACGTATGAGAAGTCGCTCCACGACCACCTCCTTGATAGCCACCCCTTCCCCGACCACCACCATCTGGTTTAGACCGAGTAAACACCAGAGACTGAGCAGGATTCCATCCTTCATATCCATATTGATATTGTTTGAATTCTGGATTCTGTGGCTGGTTATGGCCCCCAGGGTTGGAGGGTGGATAATGAGACTGAGGTCGTTGTTGGTTCCCACCTCGATGATTTCCATATTCTTGATTCGGGCCTCCGGCATTCATGTATTGTCGTGGAGGCTGCTGGTGTTGCTGATGCTGTTGGTGTTGTTGTTGCTGTTGGTGTTGTTGCTGCTGTTGGTGTTGTTGTTGCTGTTGGTGTTGTTGTTGGTAGGAATGGTGATAGTTTTGTGAAGGCACTGGGTAGTCGTTTGACTGCTGTTGGGAAGAATACTGCTGTTGCTGATAGTATTCAGATGAGTACGAACGGTCTTTTCCTGAGGGAACACGCTGCTGTTGCGGCTGTTGTTGTTGTTGTTGTTGCTGTGACTGATAACTGCTGCTATTATCTTGTCGCGAGTTTTCAGTGTACGGACGGGAAACACCGGTATCATAATTATCCCTGTTTTGACCCCTGTAGTTGTCATAGTTGCTGTTGGACTGGTTTCTTTGTGAACCATGGTGATAATCTGTGGATCGACTGTCAGGTCCAGTACGGTTCTGAAACCTTGGAGGTTTTTGGGTAACTTCACTCTTGTTTATTGGTGGCTTATTTTCGTAACGTGGTTGAGGGTACGAATCACGAGTGATACCTCCTCCTCTATCTCCCCTCCCCCTGTAGCCACGTCCTCCTCTACCTCGATCACCTCTATTGTAGCTTGAGTACGATTCACTGGATTCTTTAATGTTTAATCTTCCCATTCCGTCTTCTAAATCTCTACTCCTGTCTCCATGACTTCTTGAAGCTGGCCCGTTTGCCTGAGGTGGCTTATCAGTATCTGTTTTTATTTGGCTTTCAATGAATGCAAACAATGAAGTACTTTTGGTTGGACACCGGTATTCGACAGGAACATCTTGTTCCTCATCATCATCCATTCCTTTTCCTTTTCTGCGACGGTCTTTCCTTTCCACAATCGGTTTTGGAACCTCTTTGCCGTCCTGTCGGTTTTTGGATTCCTAAAATGGATGAGAATTTCATATAATTTTCATTAGTGTTTTGTACAAAAATAAAAAATTACTTGAACTTGTCTTCTAAACAAAAACTAATACATTTGGAGCAGTAAGTATTTTGATAACAGTATACTACGAACCTTTAAGAATTTGAGAGCTTTCTGTGGATTCTTAAACCTTTTCATGGCATATTCTGCATCAGTTTGTGAAAAGCCTTCATCCATAATATCAGAAATCTCTTTATCCAGCAACTGTAAGATTATATAATTACATGCACTTATAATGACTTCAGTTTCTTCATTTATTGTACAATTCAATAATATTCTTGTAAAACGATCGTATTCACATACATGCTTATTTGGCTTTTGGAACTTTTGCTTATTAGCCGTTCCTTGAAGCTCTGATATGGCTTCATCTCGCTGCATATCAAATTGAGTTTTTATTCCTCCTGGTTGCCCATCTTTTTTCTCGTTAACAATGTCACTGGCCTATCGCAAGTGGAATCAAACAATGCAAAACGGTTAATAAGAGTGCATACGAAAGCATACATTTACATGTTTTGAATCAAAATTTTAACGTCATATCATTTCATACCTTCATTCTCCTCAAAGCTGCCACATCAATGGATGGTTTATATCCAAATGGTTTCCAAGCTGGGGGACCTTCACCTTCCACAGAACTTCCAGTGTAGCCCCAATCGTGTTTAATTGCCAATTTCTTTTGTTGTTCCCATTTTTCAATTAATTTTACTACTCTGCCACCCAGAACTTCGCAGTTATTCCTTGTCAAAACAAACAAGCTTCCCTGAACAGGAACCGGCTGAGAAACCCTTATCTTTGTTCCTGGGGCTGTGTTTAAACTGATAAATGACAAACAATTACAAATATGATACTACTACATTCTCAACAGAGAATCCTGCTCAATTCTCTTATATCCATAGTATCCAAATAATTCAATACCTTAATCCTGGACAGCTATCCGGAATTAATGCGTATCCTTGACTGTGCCCATCCGTAACTGTGAGTTTGAGTGTATGCTTCTCATTGTCATAGTTTGGTTTATCATACGTTGGGAAGGAGATGTTTGTAATTTGTTGAACTTGGAGAATACTACCCGGAGGAATTTCTTTCCCTTTCCCGACACATTGCTTTAAGAATGGGGTAATATCATCGATAGTCCCCAGATCTTCCTATAGTTACCAATCAAGAAATACTTGGATTAGAAAACGCATCAAATACTAACCCTTGTGCATAAATCTAGAAACATTGTTTAACTTACATGCAGTATCGAATCCATTTTTTCATTTACTCTATTGAGATTACTTCAGATTTATGAGTTGAGAACTGTCGCCTTAAATAATATACATGTGAAAGACAAGCTATTAACTTCACGAGTTGGCCCACATGGTTTAGCTTGCTTTATCACATTTGTGTACACACTCAGAATTTATCACTCCAACTCATATTTCGTTGTATATGAATATTGTGTTATATATAAGACTATGGTGTAAGTTCACAATGTCTTTTGTACTACTTATTTCCAAACAAACCCGAGCTGCAAGAAAGACGAGATCGAAGTTATATACTGCTTGTTTATGAAAGTTGGCTTTTGAATACACGAATTCAACACAAATGTTTATCTAGGGACAATCTGGGGTTGTATATTGAGACAAAAAAAACTGCCAAAAAATATTTCCCAAATTCATAATCAATTCAAAATGTAATGATTACTCGTTTGGAGTTGACAGGAAATAATGTAACACATTATATTACGTTTTCATGAGGTGAAAATTCACTAGCTGAAAAAATTCTCAATCACATTAAGAAATTTCTTAAAAAAGCAGTGGCCTAAAACTTTCGAAAACGATAGAAAAAAGACGGAAGTAAAGTTTTTAAGGCTTTACTCTCTACAACATAGACACCTTGATACATTGCTGTGTGTGGGATCAAGATGCGATCACAATGTTAGTTGATGTATCACCCCAAACAGTCGGCATCCAACCACACACAAGGGCATATTTGGATGTTGGTGCTCGATGCTCTCAAAGTTTTTTACTATGTGCGAGATAGGTGAGTTTTAACCTGGTTGCTAGCGACAATGAGAATGCTTTCTCTTACTTCTCCTTACCCGGTTTTTACTTCGAGTTAACACGTTATTTCGATGAGTTTGTAATGTATGGAATGACATTGATACAAGTTTTACAACCTATTTTTGATTTTATAATATGAATGACTTTTCTTTTCTTCCGATTCTTTAATTGTTCTAATTTTAAAATATATATCGTTCAGCTTTTATTTCTTAACAATCCTAATTTATTTACAATGATAAATACAAAATTTCAAGTACATTATTGGGGATATCCACCGTTACGAACGAACGATATGAACCGTTGCTATATCCAATGGAAACAAGAGTGTTTTTTTCAACCAGCATATTAATACGTCGTGCCGTCTTCCTCATCACGGTCATCATCGTCCCCTTCACCGTTATCAAAGTATGACATTGCGTAGTCAGTTCCGAGATCCATTTCTGGGTCGACATCATCTTCCAACTAAAAAATGAAAATTAAAAAATTTGTTGAAAATACTGTTTCTGAAATAAAGCATGTGCTAGAGGTAAACCAGGGTGCTATTTAAATTAAAATGAGTATGAGCATATTACCTCGTCATCTTCAAAATTTGCTTCCTCTTTCTCTTCTTCCTCTTCGTCAGACACTGGCTCCTGCTTAATTTTAGGGGCACTTTTTCCAGACGCCGCATTTTCAGCATCGTCCGTATCTGGCAAGTCTTCAAGTTTTCTCTTCTGTCTTTGAACGACCGTTTTGCGAGGTACGTGTTTCGTACCTATTTCCTCTGGGAACTTGGAGTCAGGTAGCATATGAAGAAGATGTGTTTCTAATGCTAGTGGCGATTTGTATTGGTCTGTGTACCGTTCCACATAGAAACCACTGTTATCCTTGCGCACATATTCGATAGAGAAATTACTCCTGAAGTACTGACAAAGCTTGTTGTAAACTTTCACCGTGTTTGCAACCTCAGGAATAAGAGAAGCGGGTTTAGGGGCTGCTGGGTATAAAGGGGGTAGTACAGGGTTTAGACTTTGGTTTAATGCTCCAGGGCCTCCGCCACCCTTTGCTCCTGGTTTTGGTGCTACCGTTGCAGACCGCGACTGCTGACGTTGCTTGATGATCAGAGAAACAGATTTGGTTTCGTTATTAGTAGCCATGACTGCTAGAGAATATGGACTTGTTATTTAATTATTCGTCTCCCGTTGCAACAGTTAACTTTGGAGTTGTATTTGTTATAATGATTTGCTCTTCATTAGATTCTTCTTGAAATTGGTCTGGATCGTTAAATCACTTTCAATAGTAGGGAACAGCTGGGACAAGTAGCGACGTCTTCACCTCCCAATAACTCCTCCTAAAAATTGTTAAAATAAAAATATTGTAAACTTTGCATTCTAATTCACATAAATTTCTACATACAACATACAACATACACCTTTTTAACATTCTGTCATTCTCCCTGGCTCACCTTTGTTATCTGAAACCGATCTCCACAAGGGCATGGATAGTAATATGTTTCAGTTTCCTCGTCCCATTCAAAATCCTCGATTTCTACTTCGTCGTAATACGATGTCATAGCAGTTTAATTGTCGTATCTTACACGACCTCCCTTACATCCAGTGTCCAATTAAAAGTCAACCAATTTGAAACTAGTATATCTAAAATTCGAGTCAGTCAATCAATATTGCATGCAAGTCATTGTTTCATGTTTCCAAAAAAACTACATGGACATTATCATCACTAATCATTTATAAAGATATACAATATAAGAACACTTGCTGATCAGGTCCTCACTAAAGTAAAGAAGTAGTTTAAATCCTATCAACTTTACAACACAAATCGTGGTATTACCAATCAATTAAACTTGTTCTGTATGGGAAAACAGTAGATTCTAAAAGCTTAACCGGTAGTTCACTTCAAAAATTAGAATTTAAATGATGAAAACTGATGTAAAGAAAGAAAACAACTATACAAAAAACATGCTTGTTCCTCAAAACAAGATTACACATGACTGAGCTTATGAGCTGATTCATCAATGTGAGAGCAGAATACATGTCGCAACGTGCGGAAGAGCAAAATTGAATTTTGTGTCTTCCTTGAACACATGAAATGCATAGAGCTGAAACCGTCAAGCCCCGAGTCGTCGTAGAAGTACACAATAAACAGAAGAAGATGTTGTTGTCCATCGATTTTCTTTATTTCTAAGCAGATGTTAAGGGAACATTAACCCTGCTCAGTATTGGCTGAAGAAACTACATCCCTTCCCCGTTCCCTTTAAAATCACAGACGAAAATCCACGAGTGACGAGCTGAGGAAGAAGATTCTTGGAAATCTCAAATTAGAATTGGAAACTGCGTAGTTTCTGCTAGAAGCTGCTGGAAGGAAAGCACTAGTTGTTCCAATTTTCCGAGGTCAAAACCAACGCTTCCCAGCGAAAGATCTGGAAGAAGAAAGAAGAGAAAATTCGCAAAGCAGGTTAGTAGTGGTAAAAAGCACAACTTCTCCTTTCTTTTTGCTATTCTCTTTCCAACCTTTCCAGGGAGCGTTTCGTCTCCCTACAACTATAATTCCTTGATTTCAACTGATAACGAAACAGTTGAAGATCACTTTTAACTACATGAATTATCGCGAATTTTAATTGTTTATGAGGCGAATCGATCGGTAAATATACGTTCTTTATTAATTACAACATTTAATCATGATTTTGATATGACTTTAAGAACTCCGGATAACGAATTTCCAACGGGAAGCGTCACCTTCTAAATAATGAATCAAAGCAATAAATGAAAAAAATATTAATCACTTATAACCTGAACTAATATTGGATATTTTATCTGAATTTAAGGAACTTGTCGGGCCTGACGTGAAGAGCTTTCCTATTTGTATACAAATATACAGTTGCTTTCAATATCATGGCTACGCCAAATCAGGTAAACAATATTTTGATAAAGAGTTTTTACATATAATTTAAATGTGCCATTGCTATCACTTTGCTCTTAATGTGTCTCTACACTATCATTAGCATGTTGCCTCTTATTTAGAACATCTTTAGCTATTTATGTAATCCTGTAGCGGAATGCCGTAGTATATTATGTGTGTACAAAAGAGAATACTGAATACATGAAAAACTATATCTCTGTCGTATGTCACCAGTGTTGATTTCAACCATAAGATTTGTAAAACTTGACACGAAGGACACTAATTAAATAACAAAGCAGAATGTACCTACATACATTTTTTACAATGACTGTACTACATTGACTACTGAATTCTGGATTGAATCTTTCATCATACACACTGCATGTTTTATTAAAAGTTATATGACTCTTTTTAAATCACAAAGCAGAATGTACCTACATACATTTTTTACAATGACTGTACTACATTGACTACTGAATTCTGGATTGAATCTTTCATCATACACACTGCATGTTTTATTAAAAGTTATATGACTACATAATTTTACGGAGGTACAATACTTTTTCATCAATCTGCTTTGATTTGTTCTACAAACTGAAAATTATAATGACTTGAAGGTTAGGTTTGCATACTATACTACAACGTGTACATCATCCAGATAGTACTCAACGACAATTGTTACACGACAGGAGCCATTGCGAACTGTAAAATTGTTGTCACAACATTTTCTCGTTAATGTATATTATCCGATAAAAAGTTTGGATTTTAGCAATAACTTTTTGTTGTGTGGGATACATAAGAAAAGTGCAGTAGAGTTCGCAATGACTTCTTCCTCACCACTATCATGTCATTGAGGTGTGTATACAACTCCTTTTAATCTGCATTTTCAAATCTATCTTAATGTACTAGAACTTCTTCTTTATATTCTGATCTTTGATCTTCACCAAGTAGTTTTGTAGATATAAAATACATGACTATGAATGTGATTATTGATAATTTATGTGTGTAATTGTATAAGACAATTTTTCCTTCCCTCTTCTATCTCTGTAATATAAATTTGAAATCTTTTTTAACTAATTGTGTCTAAAAATTTAATCTGTGTTACTAAAATGTGTATTATTTACGTGAGATAAATGTAGCTAATACTAATATTGTATATTATGGCTGAGAATCTCCTGATCTGTTATGGTGGCGATGAGAAAGGGAGTATGAATGTGGAATGCTATACGTGGAGAAATAATTGTGATAGAATGAATCTTTCGATATTTCTTCTCAATGTTTCAGCATTTTATGTGTAGCTACATAAATGTGATAAAACATGTATAATCACTGATTATATTTATTGGGGGTAATTGGGGGTCACACAAAAGGTGTAGGACTGAAAGGAGCAGTGTTGGATTTGAAATTCACTCGGTATCCAGATTAAATTTGCAAGTTTGGAACTCGTAAACGCTGAAGATTGTTCAAGTTTTCTTAAGCTGAGCGTGGTCAAAGCAAACCTTTTACGATGGCTAGAGGCGGTGGAGGTGGTAGACGGAGCAGAGCAAAGGCACCGAACGCTCCTACTGCTCCATCAAAAGCAAAAGAAAAAAGAAGAGAAATAAAAGCTTTGACAGCGGCAGTACGACAATGTAATTCGAGAACAAGAGATGAGGATTCTTACGAGGTTACCTTGAACGCTATCAAAGTCGGAATTTTAATAATTGTCAGAATTTTGGAGGAGACTTTACCTTATTGTAATGTGGAATACTTAAGGATGAAAGTTGTTCGCACTATTGAGAAATCATTGTTTATGCTGGTCAAAGCAGAAATGGTACATTTAGAAACACCTGCTATTATCCAAAAATACGCAGACAGAATACCCGGCGATTTGGAGACGGATGCTCTGATAGGCGAATGTGAGACCTTTGAAAAGTTATCTCTCGCAGCAATTCAGAAATATAACGAGGAGTTGCCAGATGATGAAGTGGTGAAACATCCAACTTATGTTACTGTCACAAGCAAGATGGCAATTATGCTTGAAGAAAGCCGAAGGCGAACTTTGGTAGAACAGGACGAGCTCAGATCTCGTCACATTAAAGATACTGATCTTGAACGATATTTCTCGCTTCTGACACCTTTTCTGCCACCTAGCTTTGATTTCGACGAAGAATTTGGAAAGTTAACATCGGTCTCGTTGGATGACCCAAGCTCAGGTGAAGGCGATACAGAATCCGAGATTGGACGACAAATCGAAAAGAGATGGAGAAGTGGGTATTCAATTAATTCTCAAATGGAATTCATAAATAGATTGCTCAAGAACATGCGATCTAATAATAATGAAGATTATTCACAGCTAAGGAGACTGGAGGCGAGAAAGAAACAAATTGATCGTGAACTTCATGAAATGGAGGAGCAAGATAAACGTGATAATGCTAGACGAGTTGAATTGCAGGAATTAATGTCAAATGGATCTGTAGATATTGAAAACACCGGTTCGGAAATAAGTATGGATGAACCAGTAGTCACAATGGCTGAGCAAGCTGAAAATGTGATTCAGGAAGAAGAATATGTATCTGATAGAAGTAGCGAGCCATCCTCATCTGTTAGAGAATGTAACTTTGAATCTGAAATAATTGTTCTTGGACAAGAGCTGGGAGATATTGTTTTAAATGATAGCAGTAATGATGCTGCTAATGCTGCTATAGAATCCATTCCGGATATGGATCCGCTCACTTTAGATTCGCTAAAGGATCCTGTCCGAAACCGGATCTGTCG
>JAANSM010003227.1:0-13316 GCA_036850725.1 Orchesella villosa | reverse complement strand
TCTATATATGTAGGCATGCATTGAATCGGAAAGAATAATGTAAAAAAAGTGACGAGAAGGGTAAAAGGGAGGACGAATACTCAGTCAACTATCCATCTCTATTGGTTGGACTACAAAGCGTAAAAAGCATATATATATATAAATTTTTCCAACGAATGTGCGTATATATACAAATCTATATACCCAATCCCCAAGAAACTTGCTGGTGTCTACTGGTCCATACAAAATACTCTATTGGATTTGGATTTTCTTATTCTCCTCTCTTAACAGCTTTCCCCTACTTTCTCACACTTTCGCCGCTTTCTTCCCTCTTTACCTTAAATTCATACAGAAAAAGAGATAGCGCATCGTGTGTGGATACATAGTAAAGGAGAATTTAGGTACTGACTTTTTCAAAGTGGGCTCGTATGTGTGGATAATGCAATCTACTTATAAATGGTGTTCCTCTTTTATGTACATATTTAAAAGTGAATACATCCATACTTATCTGGCCGAGCAAGCGTGCAGTTTGCTTTTTGCATGGCCTCGGTTTCTCTTTTCCTCTTTTTTATTCTTGTTTCAAAAGTATCATTTATAAAACATGTCTGTCAGCCAAGCTCCTTTTACTTGATTGTGGTATATGAGGGAAAAAAGAAAGTATGTTGCGTATTTCAAGGAAAAAAAAGACCTAGTGGCTCTTTTCTTCTCTTATATTCTACCTTATTTCTTTCCTCTTTCACCTTTTACAGCTGTGTAAGTACACCTAAGAAAAAACAGGTTGTCGGTGTGTGAGAACTAGTAGTGGTCTGGTTTATATATATATATGGCAAAGTTGTGCAAGCCTAAAAGCAGATAAAAGGTGCTCCGATACAAAACCACTACAGCCAGCAACCACCACCAGCAGCACCTTTTGTACATTACTTTCTCTCTTTCACACTGACAAATTCTCCTTACAAATTCTCCCATCAACGCGATATCTCTCTTTCTCTTAAAAAGACCTAGTGGCTCTTTTCTTCTCTTATATTCTACCTTATTTCTTTCCTCTTTCACCTTTTACAGCTGTGTAAGTACACCTAAGAAAAAACAGGTTGTCGGTGTGTGAGAACCAGTAGTGGTCTGGTTTATATATATATATATGGCAAAGTTGTGCAAGCCTAAAAGCAGATAAAAGGTGCTTCGATACAAAACCACTACAGCCAGTAACCACCACCAGCAGCACCTTTTGTACATTACTTTCTCTCTTTCACACTGACAAATTCTCCTTACAAATTCTCCCATCAACGCGATATCTCTCTTTCTCTCTCTCTTTTGAAAAGTTTCTTCTTTTCCTACTTTTTCTCTGCTCCTACTCTACTTGTTTCACCTAAAACATTCCGCTTGATATGATTTTGGTTGAGAAAAAAATGTACTTGTGTGTGTACCAACTTTTGTGTAGTATCATCCGGAAAGTTTTCTAATGTACTGGGAAGCACATTACATATAATATAAGGCCACCTATATATACACTCCAGACATCAGTGTACATTTTGAAACTCGTATACTTATCTTCTTCCCAAATACCATAGACCATCCCGTATTTATTTCTGTGAAAAGGTTAAGAGTTGAGTAAATGTGAATGGAGCCCTTAAATAAAAACCCAAGTCGTTTTTTGGATTGCTGTATTTACAGCCAAGATTCGATATCATGACAGGAAGAAGAGGAATGACCTGGTTTAGCGGAGTAGTAGCTTGGAATAAAGTGAAGAAGAAAGAAGAAGAGTGAAATGGAAGATGTCAGATTTAGGTTTGTCCACCCAGCCAAACATTACTTACTTTTACTACGACAAATATACATACTATATCCTTGTAGTATATACTTTCATTGAGAGAATGGTAACATAGATAAATATTGCGTTACGTAAGAAATAAATATACCTAAGCTACATCACAAAAGATACGCACACCACACCACACACACAACCACGGCCCATATGATATTTTTAAGGGTGAAGAAATGGAAGGTTGAAAAAGTTTTCCTTAACTTAGAAAATTGGAAAGCAGGCCATGTCACGCTGCCGCTACTCTTTTTGCTTGTGAACTGTATGTATATAGTTTCACAACAAACTTACTCTTTTCTTATTGTATATTTTCTCAAGCTTTTTATCCCAAAAAATAATATATATCTTTTCTTTCTTGGTGTGTTCTACCAAAGAGCTCTATCCTCCGCCCGTCCATTTGTCTACCGATAAAACTATAGTGGCAAAAAGTATGAACAGCAATGTGAACTTTGTGGATTTAGATCATGCATCTGCTCTTGCTCCCTCCTTTCCTCTTGCTCTCTCTCGCCACTCCACTCCACATCCACACTATCCCTCACTATTTTAAGGAGATTGGCTCAGATTAAAAAGTTGGTGGAGAATGGGGCGATATGATGCAGCTGGTGCTATATCGCTCATGATGATGATGCTGATGATCATGATGATGATATACTATTCCACACACACTGACATTTTTCCTTGTACCCGTTCTCCCATTCTCTTGAAGGATGTTTAAGAGAAACGTACAAGATTTATATAGAGTCTTGTTCAGATACTTGTTCTCCAGTATGAACTAGAAGCGCATAATATATTGCGGCAACTTTTTCACACAAGAAAAGTAAAAGTATATAATATTACTTATATCGCATATCGTGAAAACTGTAGATGAGTGAAGAAAAGGGAATTCTAGAGAGATGCTGCTGCTGATTGTACGGTTTTCTAGCAGCCAACAACCAACTCACACAGCAAACTTTATTTCCTTGAGTAGTGAGAGCATGCCATGTCGTGTTTTTTGTATTTGTATTGAAGTAGAAAACAAAAAGTAGGGATAATAATATATAGTCATTTTCTCCCTTTGACTCAATAAAGTAGTAGGTAGTTGCTTTATTTAAGAATATGGATTTATATATCAAGGAAAAAACTGATTGTGTGAAAATGAAGGAGCTTTTGGAACAAGAAAAGAAAGTCAATTGTGATGTTGGATATGTTGGATGCTTATCGTTATTAAAGCAAAACTACAGTTTTTCTTTTTCTTTATTTTAACTCACTCTTTCAGAAACAGACAAGAAAAAAGTAGTTTTTCTTAACACAAAATTGATAGGAAAGTGTAGAGTTTATGTGTGTGTATGTATAGATAGGCACAATGCTGCATCATTTTTTGTTTCCTGCTCTTCCCTTTTTTGAAGCATTTTTTTCTTCTGTAGATAACAGTGTAATAATAAGCTCTCTTCTAACGTGGAGATCAATGAAACCAGCTCAAAAAAATGTATTAAGAAACAAACAGAAGAAATTCGCAGTAAATCAAAAACACAAGGGTAAAACGTGAAGGCAACAGGCGAAGCAAAAAGAAAATGTGCGTTTTTGCTATGTTACTTCATAAGAATACTAACTCAATTACGGAAAACAGTAACTACACATGAATCAAATGTACATAGCATATACACACAAGTAAGTACAAACAGAGAGAGAGAGAGAGAGAGAAAAAAAAAGGGGAAGAAGTTTGCAAAGAAAGTTATATTTTTCTTCGCGTTTTCTTCGGCTTCGTGCTCTGCCCTTTGATTAAGTCGTGATGTGATGTGGATTTGAGAACTTTTGATTAGCTATTCCATAATTCCATGCATGTTTGATGTTGGAGAATTGGAATTTTCTTAGGCACACATATAATACATATATATATATGATGGGAAAATCCTTTCTGATGAGAGCATATGTGTGTGTGTACCTGACTTGACTGCTGGGACGGGCTTAGCTAAAATAATCATTTTCTTTTTGATTAATTCCAAGTCTTGAATTTTAAATGGGGATACACATTATTAAATTCTAGAGGAATAACAGAGGGTTTTATATACTTATAACTGCCCAGTTGAAAATAATCAATAACGAACTTTCTTTCTCTAATTCGGTGGGTAAATGAAAAATCTAAATCAATCATATTCCCCGAATGTTCCTTACCTGATCTCAAATTTATATGATTTGCGAAGGGGTTTGCGCATCACCTCCTTTTGTCTAAATATAAAATTTACACTGCGTAAATTCGTTCTAAACTCGTATAAAATCTACTTATTTATATATAATATATACATAATTAATACAAATAAAAGTTAAAAGTGAAGCTACTCCGCATAAATTATTATCAATTTAATCTCAAAATAGACACCACAAACCATTTCGTTTGTAATGTACAATTTCCCATTTTGGCTCCATAATGCGATTATACAGTTAGCGATATGATGTAAGGAAGAGGAAGTAAAGTTACTTTCAATATATAATTCATTTCTGCCTTGAGTGGCATTAACCTATTAATTCTTTATTGTCATTTGAGCATCCTAACCCGTTTCCATAATCCAATACAAACCCACCCATTCCCAAGGCACATTCTGTAGCTTTCAATATAGTCGTTTGTGACACGAATGGTAATTATAATAAATGTGTATCAAATACATATACATACATAAAATACATAAATACGTTGAGTGCTCCAATTCATTTAGATGCAATAATAATATATAAGTATCAACTTTTCATAATGCTCAATATACTTATAGAGAGTGCAATCCATATCGAACATACACAGCTTTCACTTGTTTATAAATATCAACCTTCACCATCCTCTCCTCGAGTTGACATCCAGTGACGGGAATATGGTTGTAGCCGTGAGACAATGCTATTTATCTTTCATGATGATGACATTGGTGACAGGCCAGAAGTGAAGTCGAGTTGAGTAGAGTCAATGTGGCAAAAAGGAAATGAAGTTTCGCTTTTGCTTCTCATCCTATTAATATATACTTTCAGTCAGCTTTATGGGATATATGTTGGATGTTGAATGTAATGTCATATGATGATGACCTATGCTTGTCTTTTATTGGACTTCTAAGCAAATGGTTGAGTGATGAAACCATTATGCAAGCTAATTAAATTAAGCCAAAGCGAACTCTCCATTATACAGAATGGTTCTGGTTGATGAATCTTGTACGCCGGTGAACAAGTATATATATAATATTCATAAGACACGAAAGTGAAATGGAAGAAGGGGAGTTTATGTTGTGTGCTTGTGCTGCTTCTCATGTGCCCATCTCTCGTTATGCATTAATATCTAACTATTTATGATGCAAGCTTTACTGTAGATCAAAAGTACATAATGCTTGTAATGAACTTCCTTGTTGGGCAGACTATTGAAAGTCTAAGTAGAAAAGAATAGGAAAGAAGAATTAGCTCTTATTACCTCTATTCATCTTTCATCTTCCTTTTCAACTTTTACTTAAGATCAATATTGCCCCAAATATAAAGAACTTGAGGGGATTTGGAACAGGTGAATATAAAATGGGAAATAACTAAATTTTGAATCTTTTATGTCTCAAATAAATCTTGTAATGGTTGAGTTCATACACTATATTTTCCTCTGCAATTGTCTCCCATAAAAAGGAGTCTATCAAGTCAAATAATGTTTCATCTTTATTGCCGCGAATCCAAGTAAAATGCAGGTTTGCAAAAGGAATACATTGGAATGCAGCAGATTGCCAAGTCATTTCTCTCAATGTATATTTCCCACATTTATTTCACACTACGATTTCTACATATACGACTCAACTCTCTGCTGGCTGGCCTAATAGACTACTATTTTATTGAGCAATGGGATGCGTACTTTGGAAAACAAACAGTGCATATAAAATATATTTTTTGGGCTGGAAAAGTTGCAATATATTTTATCCACATGAAATAAAACGACTCCCCTGGAAGTAAAATGCATGATGCTGTTATTACTTGTCTAAGCCAACTGGCAGCAGAGACATTTCGAATTCGAACTTAACTCCATGTTCCAAATTGTAACGTTAAGCTATCCACTGAGCTGGGTAATGAAGATAGCAAAAATGAGCGACTGATTTACTTATGATTTATGATGTTTTCTCTCCCTTTCTCTTCTCTTAGGGAAAGAGGNCATGTTCCAAATTGTAACGTTAAGCTATCCACTGAGCTGGGTAATGAAGATAGCAAAAATGAGCGACTGATTTACTTATGATTTATGATGTTTTCTCTC
Source organism: Orchesella villosa (assembly GCA_036850725.1). Taxonomy (NCBI): domain Eukaryota; kingdom Metazoa; phylum Arthropoda; class Collembola; order Entomobryomorpha; family Orchesellidae; genus Orchesella; species Orchesella villosa. Next base: position 7,287 of record JAANSM010003227.1, on the reverse strand, counting down.
CCTTTCTCTTCTCTCAGGGAAAGAGGAATGGTTTACTTTATATACTTTATTATCACCAATAATGGTGCGTTTTATGTATTTCGTTGCATTAGAAATGAGAAGTGAAAAAGAAATTTAGTGCAGGGGAGAGAGAGTGAGAGAGAGGTGTTGTGCCTTACTTCCTCCTCTCTCCGAGACCCTCCTGCTGTCGCGTTAGTTCTCTGAATATGATACATAATAATACAAACGTCACTATCAAATAATGCATATAATGATGCTCGTTTAGTTTTCCCTTTTTTAGCTTGTCACCTTTTACATTGTTTTCTGGAAAAATGAAAGTTATATCGGAGTTACACAGGATGCAGGAAACAACGACTCAGCGTGAGCACCATACACACACAGTTCGACTCTCAAAACTCAACCGCGCTTCCCATGTCAACCGCGCTTCCCATGCACATAACCTATCCATTTCAATAATGTAATTCAGTGCAGCAAGAAATTGGGAGCTGACATGATAGCATGATACATATATTATATATGCACTGCTCCAAATTCTCAACGACCACAATGCCGTATACGCAATGATGACGACAACAAGGCTTGTTATCAGATGTAAAAATGAAGTATGGTATTGCTTTAGATTTACTCTTGTTATATAAATATAAATGACATCCTTTGTCCTTATACGAAAAATATTTCACCTCATGCAGCAACTCAGAGCGCAACAGGGAAACTGAATAGAGAAGTACATACGCACATAATGTACATTCATGTTTTAGGGATCAGCAGGAAACACAACTGTTGGGAATTTCTTTGGTGAATACAATATTCGTCCTCAAACCATCTCACCACATTTTCGATACGATACGGTTCTGTTTTAGCATATTATCTACATCTTGGTAGTGTTCTCCCTGTTCTGGTGGAAGTTTAAATGCCAGATAAAATGAATTACTGTACGTTGACATCAAACGTGTCATTTCCCCACAAGACATTCTGAAGACAAATATATAGCACAAAAAGAACGGGTGGAACTTTTATGAAAATCTTTTTTGTCCGTCTGGGGCATTGTAAAAATTCTAATTAAATGGGTAGAACATTTTTAATTAATTTGCATATATACGTTCAGAGCACTCATTTTTACTTTATGTGTTAAAAGTATTTTGTACATAATACTTCAGAGTGAATGCAAAATAATTTTGAAAACAAGTTCCGATACCTTTTCCTATACATGATATGACAGTAAACAGTGACATTTACTGAGAAGCATTTCCCGTTTATCTGTGCTCTGCCTGTTTCCAGCTCTTTTCTGCGTCCAAGCCCAAGTTGCTATATGCAGTCCCTTGTACACTATATCACACCACAGTAGCCGACCTGCTCTCACTTCTCCCTAACTACTCACATCCGAAACGAAAATAGCTTAGAGGGGGATAACGACTGCTACTCATATTATATGTAATTTAATAACGTATTATGAGTAGCTCGCTCCCAGGGAAAAAACTGCATCCATTTCAAATGAGCCTCTGACTGTTTTACGGCTCTGTTTGTATCTATATTATCTTACTATCATCCAAAACTACCAAGGAACCAACGTCCTCCTCGTTTTCTACCAGCATTTTGTAGATATACACTACAAAATTTTCTTCCTGACTCACTCAGTTGCATATGCATTACACTACTGCAACAATACAATGCGTAAATACATATAAGTGTATATTAGGGGGAACAGAAAACGACAACTCTCTGGATTTCCCGTTTACTAGATTATGTACACAAAAACAGAAAAAGCAGAGGCTCTTGATTCGATACGATATGAGGATTCACTTTTTCATCCATTCATTCATTCCCATCTTTCCTTCCTCCTCATCAAGAATTTTATTTATTTGCTCACATCTCATTTACAGATACAAATACCAATCTTTCGATGACTCGCTCAAATATTCTTTCAATAGACCAAACTCGCTCTTTGCTCGTTCAAATATATACGGAAGGGATTTGGTTGGTAATCTATCGAGAAAAATGCAATAATGTAAACACATTTCCGAAGCTCAGCAATGCAATTCTCTACACAAGTATGCATGGAATCAGTAAAACCGATTATTGAATCACAAATGCCACATACAACGTCACAGTCATTAAGTATTGATAGCTTTCCATGGGAGACCCGACGAGAACTCGAGGAGACCCTCATCCCATCGCATCTTTCCATTCCTGTCTCCATATTATGAAGTAAGATTAATACGTTCTATTACGCGTAATATTGTCTGGATGAATGGCTATACGATGTGATAATTCCTTGAACAATCAACTTTAGTGCTAAATTATAAGCCTTGTGACCAAATATGAAAGCCCTCGAAAAATATTATTTCTTTAAGATCCGACATCCATTTGCCCTTTTTGCTGTCCCCCACTTTTTTGTTCACCAAATGGAGTATGGAACACACAAGTGTTATATATAAAATGGGATCGCATTTCCCATCCCATTGTATATAACGCTAAGGCAGGAAGGAAAAGCGGAACAATGTGGTAGTGGTGGGCGATGTGATGTGGGTTACGCGTAAGTGCTTTAGGTGCTCACATATGAAGGCAATATATATATTGGTATATTATGGTGGTGCTGTCAAGTCAGGAGAAAAAACTTGAAAAATTGTCATCTTCACTCATATCTTTATTTATCATCATCCAGAGATCCAACCCTGACATAATAATAATGGATATAAACCCCTCACCATATCTGACAAGCCAAAAAAGGTGCAATATTTCCATATATAAGAGACGCACGACTTATAATACAACGGTTCCTGATGAAGGCAATGGAATATATGTATTTATATAACAAGTGAAAAAATTGGAGGAGTGAACATTGTTATAATATGGTTTTCCATGGTTGTGGTGTATATATATATATTGGCATGGCATGCCAAGCTGTCTCTTTTTTCTCAAATACTAAAATATCAAAGGAAGAAGAGGCCACAACCAAAGTCCCCGAGTGAACATTTATCAACCTCAACTAATACCCCGCAACTTTCTCTCTCTCTCTTCTTTGCTTTTCTTTCAGTTTTACAAATATTAGGAGTAAGCAGGCAGTGGTTTTGTACTTATACGTAGTTAGAAAGATGGAATGTGTAGGTGGTCATATACACATTGGTTGAGTACGTAAAGTACATCAGTATTATTTTATGCTTTCACTCACTCACTTATACTCACGGCTGTGGGGGGAATAAAGACAGGAAAAATATGAGTAAAAGTAACATTACATATGAAAGTAAAAAAAAGGTAATTGAATTCTTCCATATATAGTCACTCTCTTATCCTCTCTGGAAAAAAAGTGGGAAAGGTATAAGTTGTAAGTAGGAAAAGAGAAGAAAAGCCTTATTGCTTTGCTTTGCGTATCTTCTTGTAGGTTATTGTAGTTGCAGCTTATACTTCTACATTTCCAGGGAGTGTTTAGTCATTTATTCCATTTCCATTTTTTCGTCTGTTTTGAGGTATGCGGTTGGTTTTAGTTTTTACATTTACTGTGAAATTGCTCACCATTATTATTACCACATTTCCCTCATATCACGTACAAAACCTGAGCGTTAGTTTGGGAGCGGGGAGAGAGAGTGGAAGTGGTGGAGTGGAGTATCTAATACTTGCTATTCCACTTACTGTAATAATTTTTAGTCACCTGTGTCTCTCGCATGTTTTGAATAATAAAAGCCTATTTTTTCATCCTTTTTACAATCCCTAAGAGAAAATCTGCAAAAATAGCAGAAAATGGTATTTGTAGTAAAGAAGCGGAGGAGAAAAAAGGGAAGGAGAAAAAGGAGCTCCAACAGAAATAACATGACAGTGTTTCCTATATGATAAAAAATCATGGCGCAAGAAAAAAAGCCACACCAAGTAAAGTAGACTTTTTGAATGCCTTTTCTCTTTAAGGTAGAGGTAGAGATGAGGTAAGTTGGTAGGTAGTAGGTACTGTAACAACACCATCACATGCATTTTGCCCTAATCCCCTTCATCTTCATGACTTTTGGCAAACTATAGGCTCGTTGTCCTATCTTACTTTTGGAGTAAAAAAGAGTATGTCAGCTTCTCTCCGCTCGCTCCATCCTGTTCTCATTTTCAGATGAGAAAAGCCTTTCTCTTGAGCCACTTGGTTTAGGGTTCAGGTAGACTCGTGTAGACTTTTTGCCTGAGTTTTGAGTTGAGTACATGAAATAATGAAGGAAGAAGAGAGAGAATTCAAAATGTTGGACTTTAGGCTAATTTAACGTGAGTGCGTTGCAATGTATCTCGTCTCTTTCTGTCTCTCTTCTTGATGAAGAAGATGATGATGATGGCAAAAAGTAGTTGTGATGTGGTTTGGTTTGGTTTGGTTTGGTGTGGGTGTGCGACTAATATACAGTGTCATGCTCATGTTCAAAGTTTTCATAGCCTGGTTGATTGAGATAATGAATCCAAACACGTTATGCTTCGTGAATATGAGTGTATATATGTTCTCTCTTCCTTGTTCCAATTTAATGTTGAATACGAAAATGAATGAAGGAATGGTGCCAAAATATCCACTTCATTTGTTGACTTTACTCAACCAAGCTAACCTTAACCATATCTATTCTGACTAGGAACTTGCTTTTCCTTGTCTCTCATTTTCGTCTCCCTATTATGTTCTCTTCTGAGTTTTCACAAGCTTTTAGATATAACTTATATATAACAGAACATGTAACTCGTATCTAAACGCGTGAAATGGCCCAAACTAATAGATTAATGATATGCCTACGCTTTGAACAACATTTTTAATGTGAAATGCAAAACAACTGGAAGCCTACAGCATATTTTAACAGAATGCAATGGGTAAATAAAACTATACTACGTCTGATGTGCATGGATATTTGAATGGATTGTTAGTCTACCCTTATTTGACAACCACACTGCCATTTAAGCTTCTTTTTTTTGTAGATATATCATTGCTAATTTAATTATCCTTTCCCCTTGCTATTGCTTCCTCTACTCATTCAGCCCGTGAAAGCTTTCCTCTCCGTTTGGTTCCTCCCTTCATTTCCAACGGCTGCACCTGTCAATTAACGTGTGTTAGGAAGATGAACGTGGCAATGGGCATGGCACACGCAGTTGTCGTGTGATGCCAGTCTGAAATTAATACTTGGAGGAAAATGTTCATTTCGATCCATCAGTTTGTAATTCCAGTTTATAAACATTTTAGATCCTATTAAAATGCGGGGAAAATACCTGCGAACCCGTACGTAACGAAAAAAACGAATTTGCCTTGTCTTTTTTGAGACTATAGACATTACTTCAAATGTATCTACGTTATGCACATGGTTAAATGATGAGCATGGGCATGAGCCTTGTGTTCATTCTAACTCAACATTCAAGTCCAACCCATATAGTCTTTTATAACATTCATGCACATTGTAATTCATTATTAAAGCCGTGGGAGGATCAAAGAACCTTGTCCCACAGTGCGTGATCAAAAAGGAGAGAGAGAGAGAAAAAAATCATGCAATATTACCTTCCCCAAATCCTCCACTTTCTCTTGACTAGTCCATTTGCCGAAATGAAATGCAAATTTTTTTTAGCATACTGCTCGAATCGAAAACTAGAATTCCAACCTCCAATATACGTTCCAAAACATCAAACTCTTTTAATGGCATGCAAAGCACTAAAATTGAGAAAGCTGTTTACATATTGTAATGCATGCATATTAAACCATGCCCAAAATGTATGCAGTAAGTGTTTTTAGAAACTTTTTTTTTGCAAGGCTACTGTCCGAATCCATTAGAGTTCTGTACTTGCTGGAAGCAACTGCTGGACTCATCGACAAACATTTTCACAATCAGACTAGACGAGACCAGCCCAGACCAGCCTGGTGCCATTCCCAATGATAGCTAGAAGCCAGTTTTGTATACGAGATAATACTTTATAGGAATGGATGAGCTATATGTAGTTCATCATTGATGAGATTTTGTTTTCCCTTTTTTCGTGTAACATGAGAAAGTACGTCAGAATGTACCTTGGCTGGAAAGTGCACAACACCCCAAAAATAATGAAAAAGTTAGATTCAAGCATGAGCACGCACGCAGAATTTCTTACGACAGGGACACAGGATGTGTATCACCCTTGATTTTGATTATGTATTATTGCGTCGTACCACAGTTGTATTTTGTGTTATGTACAAAAATGCACTATTCACCTGCAGCTATACCTAGCTAGGAAGAAAAGGGAAAGTCTAATAGATATACAAGAAGATATCTGCTATATATCGGGGTAGAACAAGGAGAAGCAGGTTGTACAAGTGCTATTGAAACCATCAACCATTGTGCAAGAGTTGGTGGAATTGATATGTACTCCTTTTATACATGTTTAACCATTGGGCTGCTATTGCTAACCTTGTTTAATATTTTAGACACTGCTGTCATTCCACTACCTCCCTATTGCCTGTTACACCCATAATAGTAATCGTAACAATAATCGACCATCCGCACACAGTCATAGTCATAGTCATGCACAATATCCAGAGTGAGAGACACACACACAACACAATACAATATCATATCATGAATATTATACACAGAGAGAAAAGAATGAGAGAGTATATGGGAAAATGCGTACTTATTTATCACAATTTCCCAGTTTTTTTGTGTAAACCTGTAGCCCTGTGTAGCGCAATAAGTAATGCACATAAAATGGAAGCAACTTTTAGAAAAAGAATGGGAAGTGAGCAGTAAAGATAGACGAATATTGGCAGCATAAACATTTATTTTTTCCATTTCCGACATGCATTTGTATTTGTTTTCCTATTTCATTTAGTATGTTGTTTGACTAGGTATTGGGTGTAGGCTATATAATAAGCAAATGCTTTTGTCTGAGACAAAAATGTATAGAGATATGTGCATGAATATGAAACGTCAGTTATGTTACGAGTAGGACAAAACCTTTTAATTCAAAAATTGTAGCAAACGCAAAATTACTTTTTTGCGATCGTCCCTTTCCCTTTGGCATCTGACTCTAGCTCCGTCTGCTGATGAAAATGTTATTTCCATATAGTATTTTATATAGCTCATGTATTCCATACCATTAAGTCATTATATTGTACACACCGTTCATTTTAGATGGGTTCACTTCACGTATCTTTATTTCAGAACGTTTTATGTTTTTGTCAGTTTCATTTCATTCCAAAATAACAACATATTCGTCTAGCTTCCAGTACTTTTTTTTATAACAAAGAACATCAAGTAAATGAGTCATTATTACCTGTGAACGTTGGATTGTCCTGTTCTGTACTGAATTATGTATGTTACGTGTCCAAGC
>JAANSM010003226.1:0-13318 GCA_036850725.1 Orchesella villosa | reverse complement strand
CCACTGTGAGGAAGGCTTCCGATTTTATTCCGTTTATTTCACAGGTGTAACGACCCATGTCTTCCATGCGAGGGTTGTTCACTGTCAGCGTATATGTTTCTGCCTCCACCTTTATCTTGTACTTGTTGCCGATAAATAGCTCCTGAAAATTCAAATGAAAAATAAAAAAGATTAAGGTTTTAATTTACTTTAGCTCAATAAAATTTATTTTGGATGTTAAAATCTTCAAATTAAGGATGAACTTACGTCTTTTCGACAGTACCATCTGGCTCTACAGTTGGCTTTGGAGAAGATTGCCTCAAAGACTATCTTCTTATCTTTTCCTTCCTTACAGTATTGGTCCACTAATGGTTTCTGGAATGAATCTGTCTTCTGCAAACGGCCCACAAGCCAATATCACTTACATTAGTAAAAACCAACCAATTTATGAACACTCTTTACGCGTTAAAAAACATTATTCAAATTCGTTTAGAAATTGAGCCACCTGAATATTTTCAGCGGAGGCTTTCAATCATTTTAATTTTTTTTAATTATGCTGATTTTAAGCACGTCAGAAGCATTTCATTGAAAAAATATTACCCGATATTGCCACTCGGCCAAAAAAATTTTTTTGCGTATATCGAAAAATTGTTTCAAGTCAAAGCAAATTTTTCATTTTTTGTTTCATTTCAAAATTGATTTGCGCGTCGACAATAATATTCACCTGAAAAATGGTGAAAAGCACAATATAAATAGAGGACAGAACAGAGAAGATAGTTGAAATGAGTAAAGGAAACTATAATTATTAATTAGAGATAAAATACATATATACATAAATACATGCGAGCAGTTAAAAAGAAATGTAATATTTTTCTTTGCAAAAACGTCGATACGATTCGAAAGCTTATTCATAACAGTGTAAAAGCAATCATCCATGCTAATAATAATTTTTTTTAGAGGTTAGAAATTAAAAGTCATAAAAGGGGAAAAACTAATCAGTCAATCATTATTATTACAAAGGAGCACTCAGCACTGCTATTTTATGGAGCAATTTTGGGATCCAAATGAGTTTAAAATTCACCACGTCAAAAATGGTGTTTTTTTTTTAGAGGTTAGAAATTAAAAGTCATAAAAGGGGAAAAACTAATCAGTCAATCATTATTATTACAAAGGAGCACTCAGCACTGCTATTTTATGGAGCAATTTTGGGATTCAAATGAGTTTAAAATTCACCACGTCAAAAATGGTGTTTTTATTCATCATTCATCATCATTCAAACTTGATATTTTTTGCATGCTTCTTTAAGTTTTGAGAGAGGGTCCAACTAGTGTGAAAATAATATTTTGAACTTTTTGAAACCGTCTTGTTAAACACGATTGAAGGAGGAGGGTGGAGTCATATTTTTGGGGAAGATTATTATAACTGAAGCCACTCCATATAAACTGGTGCTCCATTGCAAAGAATAGCGATTGAGGGAGAAGTTCAATCCACCACTATTTACAAAACTAAAGAATAAATCATTGAGCACAAAAGAAGAAGAGAAAGATAATAGATATATTATGTGTATCTATGTAACTCCAACCTCCTTCCGGTTACAAGGTTGAAGTTTAGGCCAGTCTGGAATAACATCTGCCAAAAAGGATGATCTCCGAGAAGACCTATCTCCAGGCTGTACATATATTTGCGTACGTACATCAATTGACACAGTGACACAAACTACATATTCTTTATACTACATATTACTTCACATTCAAAACTACTGACAACCGACATGGGCAGACAAAACGGACAGTATAATATAGAGATGAGAAAGGGGGATGCTGATACAAGCGAAAAAAAAACACATTTATTTATGATGAACAAGATTGGGGTGAAAAGAGACAGAGAAAGGAAGAAGAATAAGAAATATTGTGCTTATTTTAGAGAAAGATTTTGTCGTTGTACTTTACCAATTCTGGATATAATTATATTGATTCAAGTGTTTTTGAAAAATAATTTTATAGTTAATTTTCCCTACTAAATAAATGACATACCCTTTCAATATGCTTCAGCTTGGGTTTCTCATCTTTGGGAGTTTCCTTTAAGGTCATATTTCAGTTCTTCCTCTTCCTTAGCCCATTTGGCGTACTTCCTCTTTTTGAGCATAGCACGGAAATCCACGCCACTGGCATCTAAACGCAGAATAAAAAATGGATTTTTTTTAGAAATTTGTCGCTTAATTATTCATTTTTTTTATTGGTCCCAAAATTTTACCTGAGACGAAGAGTACGCATTCTGCAGAGTCCTCTCCGTGGCAATTGGAAATAACAATTTTGTATTTTCCTTCATCATTAGGCTTGATTTTACGAATGCACAATGTGATCATGTTGGTATCCCCATCCGTGACGAATTTATAACGACCTCCGTCCATGATTTCTGTGATGCCCTTGTAAAACTTAAATTTGGGGGCGGGATTACCCTCCACTTGCACCGTGATGTAGCCATTGGCATCTGAAATAAATTAGAATTACTATAAACTTTTCAATTCTTTACAAATATTGAAACTACCCAAAAAATTCAATTCCGTCGCCATGGTAACCTTCAACAGCAGTGTAATTTTCAGCAATATCAACAATGGCAGGTGGTCCAGCATCACCCACAGCTCGGAGTGGCGTGGATGGTTTGTCAATTCGCTCTTCCAAGTCGGCCACGCTGGGACGTCGCACATCTGTACTTGGTCGTCGTCGCTACACACCAACCATAGCAACCACCAACTCATTTAGTAAAAAAATACCATGGAAAATTCCTCACCTTCAAAAAAAATATGGTTTTTTTCCTATTCGCTTGAAGAGCGAGTTGTCAGTAAACAAAAAAGTTTTTAGTAGAGTACAAAAATTTATAAGCTGTTTGTAAAAAACAATAATAGTGATAGCAGCCGAGCGGGCTATACAGACAACGAAAATAGATTGTGGGACAACATAAAAAAATATTATGAATGTGATGAATGACAACATAAAAAAGCTTGACGCACATGAAATAATAATAATAATAATGTATAAAAAAAGTCTGCGAGAAGCAAAAAGCTGATTTTTTATCCTGAAATGAGGCAGAATCATAAAAAGCCTGCGTGATGAAATAAGCTTGTGTATAGCAAAATCATTTTATGACAAAAAAAATATTGGCTATTGGCGGATAATAATTTATATATGCAACATAAAAAAAGAAGCTTAATGATACGATTTCCGATGGGTTGCCTAAAACAACATGTGATTTTTTTGTGCGACATAAAAAGGAGCAGAGTAGCTTTCTTATGCAGAAAAATACTGCATTTGAAATTAATGGAGGGAGAATTGTAAGGTTCAAAATGGGGTTTTCGCAAAGCTACAATGAAATTTTAAATAATTGCTAGAAGTAACTGGTAAAAAATAGGAATGAGACTGAATGGTCGCTTTACAAAAAGAGTTGTTAAGGTTTTTCTGTGGTTAGGGCAACGATCAAGGTGGTTGTAGAAAAAAATGAAACTAAAATAAAAAATAAATAAAAATAAAACAAAAAAATTCTTGGGAGCAAGAAGTAAACACATAATTTTAAAAAAATGGAGGAAATTTGAGCCGCAAAATTATTTTGAATTGCGGACAAATTTAACCTTGAAAAATAATCATACCGTTTGTGTGTATTACCGTTGTTTCAAGGAAAAAGTCTAAAATATTTGTCGTTAAAAAAAGTTGTAAAAGGTGATTCATGATTTTTCTAATGCTATTTTTAAATTATTGTATCCACCTACAATCTTAATTATTTATATGCCAAAAGCCTAAGCGACAATGACAATATATACTTATTGTTGCTGTTGCTATGACAACGGAACATTATTGGACAATACAAAATATTGAGATACAAGACAATAACTTTGCTCTTGCAAAAAAAACAACGAAAGTTTCGTTCTTTAACAAAAATTAAACTAGACTGGACTCTTAACGTCATCTCAAAGACAATTTCAATAATTATTATTGTATGCAAAACTAAAACCAAACTACTTTTTCCTATTAGCAGCACATTTTTTACAAAGTTTGGTTCTGACCTGTTTTCCATCGGCCCCGGGTCCAAGTAAGCCACCACGTTTACCCTGGATTTATTACGTGTACAGTCACAATAATTGGCATTAAATTCTCATTTCATTTTCCGTTTTCATATGGACACAAATAAGTACAATTTTGAAAGAATATAAAATCACCATTATCAGAACCATGCTAAATTATAATAATTCCTTTTTTGGAGTCGAAACTCATGCACAAATGATAAAAAAGGATTTTGAAAGAGAAATTTATTATGCATGCTTTCGCCCAATATTTTCAAGATTGATATTACTTTTATCAATTTTTGTCACCATTCCAAACACGCCTGATTTTTCAAATAATAATGCTCTTCCTTTTCGAGCAGAGAAATATAACCAAACCATAAAATAAAAAGAAAGGTAACTTAGCCAGAAAGAAACTCAAAAGGTTTAGGTAAAAATAATAAAGTTGGTGAGAAGGATTTTTTCAGGAAGGAAATTTTTTAGGAGAATTTTCTTCAAGTTGTTTTTGCCGGTTTCACTCATGCCTCACAACAATGTTATCATTCCATCATCGTCAAAGCAATTTCTTTCCATTTTCCGTTTCAATTTATCAACAGAAAAGAAAAACTTTAGGATGTCTTATAAGAAAAATTGCATTCAATTCACTCTTAAATATTTCGCTCGTGCTGATGAAGCTGAATTCATCTCACATTCCAGTTGGTTTCTATGGGTACATTAGAATTAACAAGGTTTCTCAATGTTTTTTACATGAACAGCGCGGTGAAAGCAATAGGGAATAAAAATTAGCTAGAAAAGGGTGCTTTCAAAAGCTACAGATTCACTTACAAAAGCAAATTTGCAAAAAAAAGTATATTTACAGCTGCAAAAAATTTTTCAACGTAACATTACCGCTGGAAAAAGTGGATCTCTGTCATAAAAATACATGGTAGATATAGATGAAGTGTTTTTTCTCTGCTACTATAAAAAAATAGACCCAACTTTTTTCCCCAAAAAAATTATACTGGGATACGATTACCATACCAACAATACATTCGCAATTACTGTAATTGGGTTCATTTACATTAAACTACGTTATTACATTTACATTCTAAGCTAAAATTACTTTTAAGTTTGAGCAAAGGTTGCTTAGATATTTCCATTTCCTTTAAAGTTCAACACTACGAGGGAGGATCAAGGGATAAATATACTTGCAAATAATAAGATAATTAAAATAAATTAAAAAAGGGACTAAACTCAAACTAAAACTTGGGGAATGTTTTCAAATAAATAAAATGTGAAATGATAAAATTTATAAAAAAACTAAAAGGGATAACAATTTTTTTTAAAAAGCAGGGCACTCGCTTGTGCTTTTGCTATTAATTTTTATGTGTCTACAATTCTACTTAAAGAGAGAAAAGGTTTTGGAGAGTTTTGTTGACTACTGAATGAGATTTTCTCACCTTGTCCAAAAGTTCACCAGGACGCAGCTTTCCAGACTGTGTACCCAAAAACCCAGTTAATCAATTAGCAAAAAGTTGAACTTTTTTCCATTTTTTTTTCATCTTAATTTCGACGCATTTTTACTACTTTTTTCTTGTTGAATGTTCTCCTACCTTCCAGTTCTGTTGTGACAGAGTGAGTGATTTTGTTTTTGGATTACAATAATTTTTCCCTTGTAAAATACCTTTCGTATTGCAACCGTAGTTGTACTTAATCGTTGAGAGCGAGAGAAGAGATTTCCAGAGGTATTTTTATAAACCTTTTATGTTATAACCGTGAATATATAATATATTGGTCATTTTTAGAGCACAAAAATTGGTCAAGCTCAAAAGACGACACAGAAAGCCGCTTGAGATGTCCATGTGATACAATAAAAGCCACAAAATATAAAAAATATATGCATTGCTTTAACTGGGGATAAACAAAATATAAAAAAGTAGCGAAACTAAAAAAGTTTTTGCTCAACTAAACTATAAATGGGGGACACCTTTACGTATTGAAATATAGTTCAAACGTATTTAATTGCAAAATATGGAGGCTAGCGCTAGGCAAAAATAAATAATAAAAAATGTTTTGGGGGAAATTTTGGGGGATTAAAAATTTCAACATAAAAATGGAAGCTTGTTTTGCTTGCTCGGCCTTGATTTTTCTTGGTGAGATTCGGCGAGTGAGTAAAAAAATTGGAGTCACAAAAAATTATATTTACAGTAACGAATATTTACAGAAATAAATTATTTACAGAATTGATAATTTTAGTTACGTGTTTAACGTTTGAACATAAAAAATAATTGGGGTATTTGTAAATCTTTTGAGTAAAAAATGTTAGCAATTTAAACTAATGAAATTAAACAAGATTATTTGTTAAGTTGATTGAATTTTATGGAAGCTAAGTAAAAATTTGGGTGTTGAACCATACTCAAAAATTCGTTGGGTTTGTTTCTCACCTTCTTCTCTTCCAAAACTTCTCCGGGCCGAAGCTTCCTATGCTCCTAATAAATATGATGGTATTTCAAATAACAATTCTCATTTTTTACGAGAGAAAAAAACAACATAAATCTATGTACTGTATTTACATGGGCCGATCAAATACACAAAAATATTAGGTCTGTAATAAAAGGCAATGGAATTTAATTATCTACAAAATTAAAATGAATTTAAAAATTGTCATATTTCTCTGTCGCTAAATAGCTGTCATAATTAAATCTAAATAACCTCTGGCATCTCTTCACTTAAATATAAACTTCAAATTTGTTGTATTGTGTCGCTGAAAATTGAAGACGATGTCTGAATTTTTGTATTTTTTTGGTAGGAATTAAGGTTGTGGAAGGAGTATCAACAATGGAAGGGATGATTGATTATCTACCTATTTTTTACGTAAATAAACATATATACCTCTCGAAATTTTCATGTTTTTAAATTGGTTTTTTTTAAATCCATGTCGAGATAATGGAATGCTGAAATGGAAGTTTGTTTTGTAGATATATATTTTTGAAAATTAACATACGAATAATTAAATATATATAAATATAGAAAATTGTGTTGTTGTTTAAAGATTTTTTATCAATTAGCTTGGAAGAGATGTATGATACCTCATCAGTAATGATGAGGGAGGGACGTCTTCCCTCCTGTTCTGGTGGAATGAGAGAGCCTCTTCGAGAGGATGGACCGCTCCCAGGCGCCAATGATCCTTTCCTGCTGGGCACTGGGGATTTGTCCTTGGACACTTCCAATTTTGGTGGCTCCACCACCTTGGGCGCACCTGGAGCCGCCTAAATAAGGAGAATTTAGATGATAAGTTATAATTTCCAATTTATCTTTATCCAAGAAATTTTCTTGGATGCTCTCTTCATGTCAATAATATCTCCATTTGGGTTCAGAACATTGGAGATTTCCCAATTTACTCCTTGAATTGGGTTTTAGTTTATTGCTAAGGACACTACTTTTTTATATTAGTAACTATAGCAACTACGTTAAACTACTTTAATTTGTCATATATTTTTCGTGTTTTAGGTTCAATGTCAGAATGTACAAATTTGTATAGTGCAGAGGTAAATTTCTATTTTCGTTGACTTATTATGTGCTCAAGTCTATGTCTTATATTAAATCCTTGGTATTTTTTATTTCAAATCATGCAGATTGAGTGAAAATTATGTGAGTACAAGCTTTGCTATTGGTTCAAAAATCAATTTAAGGAAGCTGCTAAAAATTATATCAATTCAAGCCAATTCATCAGCTGAACAAACATGAAAATAATATTGGTATTGACATTAAAAGAAATATTTGCCATTGACCCATTGATTCATTTGAGATATTATTCCATTCCATCTCAAATTTTGTTGACCTTGAGCCAACCAAAATGTTTACATTCTCGTCTTGTCTCCATTTCATATTATTTTGACAGAAAAAAAGCTTTATAAAAAATATTTTGAGGCCACACAAACTCTCCTTGTGACTGGCTCCATTTTACTCCCACATGTCGTCGTCAATACTTGTTATCCTTACAAATCATCATCACAATCATGATGAGCTTTAAAAAAATATTGACAGCCATACACAAGCTTCTTCAAAAAAATATATTTTTTCCCAATCGTCATTTTATTCGAGCTATGTTTGGCTCCACTGTAAAACTAGGAACCCACGCAAAAAACAAGAAGGAACAGTTGATTTGATTCCCAATTCAACTTTAATGACATAGATCGTGCCCATCAATCAAGGGAATGATGATGGTGTTGATTTTTGTGACGCTATAAAACTATTTCGAACCAATTCCTACATTTATTTTATTTCTTGTTCGAAAAAAAAACTGGCTACAAAATATATATGTCAGAGAGTTGGATAAATTTGTACTCTTTTTTTCTTCCTTTTTCTTACAAGTGGAATTGACGACCTTGATTTAATGACGCGTGTATTTAAGAATGAGTCATGAGAAAAAAGGAGAAGAGAAGTCGTCATGAGCTATTTGTGAAGCAGACTAAGGGAAAAGGGTATAGTATATTTTTGGCTTGCAATTTCTATTCCAAAACAATAGCAAGGAAGCAATAGTTTAAGGTAAGAGTTAAAGTACAGGAGCGTATGCATGACACACCATGATATGAGAGATAGAGAGAATTTCAAGTTGGAAGTTGGAGGTGGACACCGGCCAAAATAAACAAAGAGACGGTGGCATACCATGTAGCATAACGGAGAATGGCAGAGCGTAGCAGGGAACATCCAAAGCTCGTAAAGGTAGTATTAGCTCAAGGCAGAAGGGAAACACAACGTTTTAATTAGAATATACTTGAGAAATCAAGCTGTTTCAAAAGAACCATCAAGATTACTCAAGAACTTTTTTCTTTCCGTCACAAAAACTAGAGAGCTCTAAAGATGATGACTTTGTTTTTTGGTAAACCAAAGTTGATTTTTTCCCTTCATTTCGAGTTTCGAAGACGATAATTTTTTTCAGAGTTGGAAAAGTTTGTTCGTGAGTATTTTAACTATAAACAAATTTCTGTCAATAAAATTTATTGTAAATTTTGTACCTTCATTTCTTTAGTATTTTAGCTAAAAAAATTAGCTCCCAAAAACTAAACAAATTGACACGTTCCATTCCAACTTTTCACCTGCTAAAAATGAACTTACAAAAGTCTAGCCTATTTTTTATGGTTGCTCATCATAAACGAAACATTTTTGACATGAAGTGGATTTAAATATACTTGAAAGAGAAGAGAGCAAGAGGTTTCTTCTTGTTGGCTCCGCTTGCAAAGTTTTTTTTTTGTTTCTGATCTTCCTGTAACAAAATGCTACCATAATTTTCTCTAGTCAATTCCAACCTCCTCTTTCGTACGGTGCCAATAATCCTGTCAAAATTCGAGACTGTACTCTAGCATTCCTACAAATATAAAATTACACACTTTTTGTTACATTTGGAAGCTTTTTTTGCTTTTTTTTATTCTCAAAACATTAATGCCTCTTTTGCTCTTTTTTACTTCAGTTCTCTGGAACAAAACGAAATCTGAGTCTGGATAATTAACATAGAAAGTTGTTGACACAAGTCGCTTGTGTGACGGCTCATTTATTTTGGTAGCAAAAAATAAGGTACCTAAATAAAACTACGTACATAATTTCACTCTTGCGCTGCAACCGTAAACCTTTTTGTTTCTGGATTTTGTGAAGGAATGAAGTACTTGAGAAAAAATCTAGAAAAGTTTGGAATGTTGCAGGAAAGATATTTTTGTTTGTTCTTTAGCCCGCTGTCAATTGAGTGCATTATTAGATTGTTCCACATGTTCACAAATGGGTTTACAAAACATCTATTTTTTTCTTCATCTCGCCTAACGTTCAATATTGGCTTCAGTCCAAGTCTTACGTGAGAATACATTATGTTTTGTTAGGAGCAGCGGTTATTTGGAATGCGGTGGTGACGCCTATTTTATCCTTTACTGCTAGAGCAGAAAAAATAACAAAAGCAAAAGGAACACATCTCAACTCAGATTGGAAAACAAACTGTGCATTATATTTTTACGTTGAAGGAAAAGTTTAAAGATAAAGAAGGAAGCTGAAGTAGTATTTTTTGTAAGCAACTTTTCTCAAAACCTTACCTTAATAACAAGTGGAGGAGGCGGGGTTGCCGGGACAACTCCTTGTTGCCCTGGCGTTTCACTGATTGGCGTGAGTTTTACTCAAAACTACGGTACTACCTTTTGCCCCAGTTGCTTGAGCAACTCCTCCGCCCCCACCTGGAGGAGTTGGGTTCAAATCCGCGAGGCTGGAACCACCTTCCACCCCTCCTGGCTCTCCTTGTCCCTTAACTACCAGGCCAGAAGACGAAACTGACTCCTCGGCAACGCTTGGGGTTCGAGAGCGCGCTTTGGACACGGCACCATTTGGCTTTGGCTTGGATTTTTTTTGTTTTTAAGGGAAATAGTAAACGCCATTCATTTTTTCATTTCATTTCAAACAAAAACAAAAAAAATAAATGCGACAGAAACAAAAAAGAAAATCTCTCCTAAGCTAAAAACAAAAACCTAGCTACTAAAAAGAACTACAACGTGCAACTTTCAGAGATCAATATGAGATTTTGAAATGCGACAGAAACAAAAAAGAAAATCTCTCCTAAGCTAAAAACAAAAACCTAGCTACTAAAAAGAACTACAACGTGCAACTTTCAGAGATCAATATGAGATTTTTTAACTATACCTTGTGTAAAACCTTTTTTTCCTCTCACATTTGGATTTGTTGATGAGCTGACTAAATAACTTTAAAAGTTTAGTTAAAAAGACACGACGTTGTTTTTATGTCAGGCGGAGTAAAACAGAAGCATTTTTTCTAAAGCAATTACGAGATTTCATGCACAGATTTCAAGCCCTTAAAATAGAAAGAGCAGAGGGATTAGTTTGGGTTGGGATGAGAGAAAAAGTAGAGAGAGATTGAGAGAGAGAGAGAGTCTGTTGTCCGCATGTCAACCATTTTAGATAAGAGCTGAGATTTCCTTATAATTATATTTGTAGTGTTTTCTGTTCCATTATGTTTGTTGTTGTTGTTACGTGATACCATAATTTTTTCATGTAAATTTTTGATTGGATATTAAATTCCTCGTGTGGTTTAAACTAAATTCTTAGCGTAGAGGGAGCCACTTTTTAGCATTTAAAGACTTTAAAGCGAAGGGGTTTAAAGGGACTAAAAAATCTAAAAGATTTGCATTCTTATTTCTTTGCTGTTTCAACAATTTACCTTGCCTTTGGCACCTGGAGTGGTGATCTTAGGCGGCTCTGGTTTCTTGCCCGCTTGGAACTTTCCAACATTCTAGACAATACAACACAGTAGCACAGACAACACGTCAGCCAAACATGAACAATTACAACAGGAACAAAAGTGAGAGGAACACGAGAGAGACGAAGACAGATCAAGCATCATTTATTTATCATACCAGAGGCATGTTGAGAGCTGGATTAAAATGACTTTTTTCTTCTTGAGACTATATATTTCTTTTATATATATAACTAAATTCTATTTGACACCGGAACCAAAAAAGCGAAAGTAACTTTTTTCTACACTTCTTCTTTTTACGAGACACTCAACTACTTTTTTTCCGCGTTTTACTCTCTGTCATAAAAACGTTTTTCGATTTTAAGAGCAGTTCACACAATTTCCACTAAGGAAACTCACGCCCACGCGCCTAAACACTGGGTGAAAACATCATGTGGGCTATAAACACATTAACTAACTATTTGATATTCTGCAAAACAAGATTTATGTTCGAGGTCGGAAATGTAAGGGGAAAAATTGGAGTTGAATTTTTGTGGTTAGTTGTTCACTCATAAATTTGTGGAGTTGACTTTGATTGCGTTGCTGATAATTTAGATGATAATTGCGTGAAAACAAAATGACACAGCTGACAGAAAAATATCTTCAACTTAATGAGAAACTAAGAAACTTTGCTAAAACCCAGAAAGGAAAAGAAGAAACGATGCAGAACAAAAAAAAGAGCTACATGTTGTCACTACAACTTCAACTCTTAGAATCCCATCTTCCTCCTGTTATTTTTTCCCGGAGAAACAATTATTTGAGAATTCAAAACGAGAGCACAATAATTGGATCCAAAAAACTTGCACAAAAATGGTTGCCATAGCAGCGAATTTACTCCTTTTTCTCAATCCAAAAAAAATTTGATGATGAAAGCAAATAATTGGCTGGAATTATCACAGCAAGATTCCAAAAAATTAGCCGGGAACTTTTACTCCACCTTTAGAGTTTTTTTATCACCATGGAAACCATCTATTTTAGTATGTTTTTTTTCATTTACACAGAGATCCTCTTTCCCCTTTCTATACCAATAATTCGAAATGAACACAATAGTTATTATCTTAAAAATTCTTTCCTTCCTCAGAATCAAAAATAAGAGGCTTCCTCTATTTCCTTTTTTATAACACAAAAATATGGAGAAACACAAAAGTCGTTTTCAATTTAATTTTTTGTTCGCCAACCCAAAAAAAAAATATTTTTTCGTTCTCTTATTTCTTTTCTACTTTATTGGAGAGTGAGACCACTTGGAACAAGTTGGCTAAGTATTGAGGCCCGTCATGATGATGGACCAATGGCTCCCAACACAATCCTCCAAATCCATTCTTGTTCCAACTGTGGCACAATCTCCGCGCCCCAACTCAAAACTAAACTTTTTTCGTCCTCTCAGCCAAAATCTCTTTTGCAAAGGGAATCTATCTATATAAATATCAGTGTGTGTATATTTTCTACTCACTGCCACAATACAAAATAATGCTCATCACCATCATCATGATGAGGATGATGGAGGAAGGGAAAAGTAGGCAAACTTTCAAAAAAGTGATTTAGCTCAAAGTTTAAAAAGAAGTTGGAAAATAAAGAAGCTCCTGCTAATATCGTATTGTATACGAAAAACTAAAGGAAACCACATTATACTCATGTACACACTATAAATTCATTCCTTCTCTACCAGAAAAAAAATTGTTTCGTTTTATATAAGTATATTTGTGTATACAGATATTATAAGACAAGACATTCCCATAACTACATAACCACCATATAAATTTCAAAATAGAAGATATAGCTGCCAAAGCCGGTCGGTGGTTTAAACACCACCACCACCTCCTTCTTCTTCTTCTTCTTCTTCTGCATTTCATTTCATTTTAAACTATATTATCATCTTGTACTTCTTATTGGTTGGCATGACTATCCCTATATTATGGCTATTGCCATGGCACACTGGAAATATTGTGTTTGTTTCTATCGAAATGCATTACAAAACATGTACACACATGTAGAATATAATGTTGTAAATAGAAGGAGAAAAAA
>JAANSM010003225.1:0-13319 GCA_036850725.1 Orchesella villosa | reverse complement strand
TTTGAAACTTCAAACGCCCATAGTAAAAAAACTAATATATCGGGACAGTTAGGGATGGGCATTAGAATACGTAATTTAATATGCTCTTTCTTATAGGACACAAAAAAACCCGAAATTTTTATTCCGAGAAATGGCCCTTAATGCAACTACTCCTTTCTCTTTACAATATAGGGAAAAGCACTCGATCTCAAAACTCGAAGAGCTAGTAGAAAAGTCAGATGATATTCATGTTGCACTGCCCAGCCTTCAAAATCTTCGAGAAGTTATAACCAAAGCTAATAACTGGTTGGAGAAAGTTAAGAATATTCAAGATCCAAAGCCTCCATTCTTAGACGATCTCATCTCCATTGTAAACATGGGTGACTGCCTCCCAGTCGAATTTGAGCATATGAAGGCACTAGAGAGTCAAATATCTGCTGCCAACATTTGGAAAGAGAACTGCATGAAAGTCTTTCTCAAAAGAAACTCCACAATTGAACTTATTGAGGTATGAAATGTTTATAAATTATTATTAAACAACTCAGCGGTTTCCCTTTTAGACACTATTTTGTAAAATGTTTTCCTTGTTCATAGGCACTCGTGCCTCGCCGAGAGATTCCAACAGTTCCTCAGAAAGGGAAAAGGAAGAGACTTGTAACTGAAGGACCGTCCCTTACATTCATAGCAAATACGCTAGGAATTCCACCTCCGGATGTAAAAAACGAAGCTTCACTCACCGATGCGTTTTGGGTAATTTGAGACTCTTGTTTAATTATAAATATAAACTATAATAAATGATACTTATTTACAACGCTTCTTTCTAATCACAGAGTAATGTTACCACGGAAATCAACGCGATGAAAGCGTTACGGAAAGCCAACTTGGAGAAATTAGTCCCTTCCGGGGAAGATGCTCGCTTCTGTGTTTGTCAAAAACCAAAAGACATATTTATGATTCGTTGTGAGCTGTGTTTAGAATGGTTTCATCCTACCTGCGTTCCCTTACCCCGCTTCGTATTTGAAGACGTTGATGGAATGCCTTCTCATGCTGTAATGGCATTTAAAATAGCGTGTCGTGAAACAAAGTTTCTTGGTCCCTGTTGTGCACGTTCCCGTCGTCCCAAATACCCTTTTATATTAGAGCTCCTCGTAGGTCTAAACAATATACCTCTTCGTATGGTAGAAGGAATAGCGCTTCAGTGCATGACAGATCGTGCAATGAGATGGCAAGAGCAGTGTGACAAGTTTATGCAACTTCCGGTTATAAAAGAGGCCACTTCAATTGTGAAAAAACATTCTTCAAACCTCTCAACTCCAACAGTGAAGAAAGCTGAGATTGATGAAATCACAAATGGTGAAGTTAAATCTCCGTCCCACAAAATATTCTTCGATCCCGAACTAGCTTCTCATTCCTCCAATCCTAACGGAATTGTGGATGTTGATGTTGTTGACCTGGATACCAAAGACAGCCTCTCACCTATGCCTTCACCTTCACCGCTCAAATCACCAATGGCTGTTGAGGCTTCGAGAGAACTTGAGGTTGCGTTGTGTTTGGCTGGTATGCAGCAGGGGGCCGTGCACTCGCCAGTTAATCAAACAATTATCACAGCGACAAGGGGACCTGAGCAAAGTGTTGAGGTGAAAGTAGAGGATGCGAAAGAAGATTACGAGAGAACTGATATAGACACCCTTGGAGAATTAATAGCTAAAATCCGATTAAATCCCAAACTCATCAGGGAAATGGATAACCTTGTAATTGAAGCAGATCTCATGGAAGTTTCAGCTGAAGATAGTGATATTTTATGGAAACTTTATGATTTGTCTAACCCTACGGTAACTGAAATAAGAGATCTCAAGGTAGGTTACTTAAAGTTAGGTTATAAATTTGATGAAATCATATTGTCATGTTGAGTTTCTTTTACAATGGATTTAAATTTTGAAAATATTTCAGGAAATACAAAGCATCATACAACAAGAGATAAGTAGTAAGGGCTTAGAGTCTTGGGAGAAAAAGCAAGAGGTTAAGGCTAAACAAGAGATGCGTAAGCGCAAACGAACTCTCAGCGATGGACCTGATGGCAGGGTGAAAGTTAGAAAAAGTCCGGTCTCGTCACCTCGCAAACGCAAATCTGTAAGAACTAATTTTCTTTTCTTGACTTATATTTTTCATATTTTAGTTCAATATATTGAAATGACAATCTTTATGACGTTATTTAGAGCGGAGAAGGTACTTCCAGACGGAATAAGAAAGAGAATCAAGAATGCGACGAGGACTGTGCTGCAGTTAAATGTCGTCAACCTACTGGTTAGTAACTTACTCAATCCTAATGATTTTTATGTTGCCAAAAATGCACTATAAGTTGTCTCTAACACGCAATCTTACTTATTTTCAAATTTAGGCAAAGAAGTCAACTGGATACAGTGCGATTTGTGTGATCAATGGTTTCATTTGACATGCGTGGGACTGAAGAAAAGTCAAGTGAAGAATCTAGAGAAGTACAAGTGCATAAAATGTGAGGATAAAAAACAGACTCCACTTTGTGATGCTGATGACGGCTCCTCTTGTGATACTGTAAGAATATTTCTATAATGTTTTACATGATACTGTAATAAAACTAAGCCTGAAACTAAAGATGTTTTTACCATTTGTTTTAAACAGGATTCAAAACTGAGCAGTAGTGGTAAGATAAGTATTAGTAGCAATAAAGAGAACACTGACGGTGGCACGGACCGCTTGGAACTGTTGAAGGAAGAACAACCAAGTCCAGAAAGTGCAACAAATTCTCTCAGTGTATTTTCAAAAGTTAACTAATACCTCAGTAGCTTTGTACAATTGAACGTCTATCTCACTGTATAATTGTTCCGCAATTTTACGTTAGTTTAGGCTGCAATTAGGTTACGTTTAGTGGTAGTAGGTAAAAGGTTCTCGTGTTTTTGAACATAATTGATTTTGATTAGATCGACGCTGTTTCGTTGCAAAAGTTCAACAAAGGAAACACCATACCGCAACATTTTCAATTAAATTTAGTTGATAAAATATATATAATGTGTAGGTTTCAGGTTGGTGAAATGGTACTGTGCAAGTTTATTATTTTACGATTAGTGTTAGCAAATGGTACAACCGTTAAACCTAAGATAGTGTGTAGTGATAGTATGGAGGTTCAATCCGACATGACAAATTGATTCTATCGTACTCGGAATTTATAAACAAACAGATGACGCCACAACCATTTTATCTCGTATTCGCGACTCGACTTTTAAACACGAAGTCTAAAAATGACATATTAACGCAGTTTACGAATGAAGATATTGTTATCGTTTTTTAAGTAGACTCTTAACTTGTAGCATTCCTATTTGAAGATATGTAAATCTTCAAAGAAGGATTATGTTAAGGGTGAAAGCAACAGGACACAAGAGATTAGCAAGTCGGTAGTAGATTACCTTTTGAATTAGTTGAAGCGACTTTAAATTTATTCTACCAAAATTCAGTTTAACCACACATAAATGTTGTTTAGAGTAGTATAGTGGGCTTAAACAATCGGAATCTTGACTACTTGTTTTATTAAAGCATGTTACATTTGTTACTTTTTAATTACTTATGCTTTGCTCCTTTTGGAGAGCACGTTAAAACGGCACCGGTACTAAACACGACACGACACAAAAGGATGAGAGGTACTATCATACTTATTAGAAGCCTTAAATCGTTTTCTCTACTCGATTTCTATATAGTATATATATATATATTCTCAAGGACTTTTAATATTAAGTTGGGAAAGGGCTAAATGTTTGTCAGTAAGTACTCTACGGTCGGACTGGATCATCTTAATCATCAATGTCAGGTATGATTTTTTTGAATTTGAATGGAGATAGTTAGTTATTTTGCAAGTGTCTGAAAAAAACAGTTTGATTTATCTTGGCAAAGGGCAAGCATCGTTAATTTGATACGTGATAATTGTGTCAATTTTAAAAAGTAATAATTGTTTTTGAGAATCATTTCACTCCACTATCAATGATGCTAGTTTTGTTTTATTTTTCATAGGTATTACTAGTCAAAATGAGAACTGCAAAAAGGAGCTCTAAATAATATACTATTCTGTTTTTGCAGTAGAACAAAATGGAAATTCTAATCACGTATACATACATAATACACATTGCATATTATATATCAATATGTTTAGCTCAGAGTAGTAGACCTTAATTAATGAAATCATATCGAGTTATTAAGCTGACAAGAAAAAGATGATCTCTCAAACCTGCATCCAATTATATCGTAGAAAAAAAGTATGTACATCTCTCCAATGCATACATTATTATATACATTTATTCACTGGCTGCAGATGAATACAAAGATATATATATATATATTATATATGTATGTTGATCATTTTAAGTGCCGATTTGAGTTAAATTATCAACTCATTTTCATATTATTTGTAGTCCAATACTTAGTTTATCCATTGTTAATCATACTAGTTGTTAGCAGCAATAATATGTATCCAAAGGCAACGAATTTAATTAACCTTCTCACCGAATGCCTCAACTCATCTATGCATTTTTGGAATCACGTGCATTTAGAAACTTTACATAAGGGTTTTTAATTACCTATCTTCATCGTTTACAATTAGACTTGGTCCTCCTTAAGTTAATTAAAATTATAAGTAGATACTGTAGCTTATATTGTGCGCAGGCTAAGCTAACTTAAACAACTTTTTATCTCCCTTAAAAAAAATTTTTCGGGGTGAATAGAATGAAGTGCTCTTCTACCATACAATTTTACTATGTGCATGTTATGTATATGTATTTTAGTCCATCAAAAACTCGAGGTAACTTACCTAATCTACATGGTTATTAAATCATAATATTATTATTGGGGAGCTAAGCCTGTCAATATACATCTACGTAAAAATTTGTTTTGTGTAATTAATATTTGTAAGTAATTCTAAGATTCTAATAAGTTGTCGAATTCGTGGTATGGTATATAAATAACAAAATAGGAATGTGTTGAAGTTGTTTTTGTTTTTCCATTAAATTTTTTTTTGTTAGTTAAATTTTTTTAGTCTAAATATAAGTATTTTTACTGTTACTCGTAATGGTTCATGTGGTTAGTTAAATTGTTCCTGTTTCTCAGAACAACATAAAACTCGTACAGAGAAGAGAACTATAAAGTACTGGACTCAAACTACCTGACTACTTATTATAAATAGTAAGTATGAAAAACTATGCTTTATAGTTTCAGAACTACAAGAAAGATAATAAAAACGATACTTTTATATACTCAGGAATACCTTTTTATCGAGTCGGCTTCGTTGTATGATTTTATTGCACGTGTCTTTTCAATCAACGAATAAAAAGTTGGATGAGGCAAAGGATGTTTTGATGAATGTGAACGACGGGATATGGCATATATTTTTTTCATACATGATTCGGTACGTACAATTTTATTTTTGGATAGTGATTCGCACTTGAGTATGAATATTCAATGAAATTACGTCATGATGAAACAAAATTAATTTCTTTTTGACACTGTACACGATGGAATTCTTGGAATGATTGCACCTGCGACCGATACACAATAATTTATTTTTTTGTCAGCGATAACTTCTGAAAGCTCAGGTCTGTATGGAATTACCAGTCGGAATTTGACATGTTATGACACAGTCTGCTTAGATATGCTTGCATAATTGAGATAAAAATAGCTATTGATGTTCCACTCATTCAATTGATGTAAAGACCAACACGTAGAATGCAACAGACAGCGTAAGTATATATTGATATTTGTTGAGCACACGTATGGTCAATATTTTTAACTGAATTAGCTCAACAAAGTTAAAGTAAAAACATGCTTTTGCAAATCGTTTCGCTTCATGAGGCCAAGGTACACATTTAAGGATGAAAGTTGACTTTGATATTACAATAATAATGAAAATGTACAACGTATATATATAAGGTGCTGCCATTACCTTGCTCAAAAAACACCGAATCTGTACCTAAACATCCGTAATGTAATTTTCCAGCAAAATATTTGAACGACCTTTTGTCTTTGCATAGTAATTCTTGTATGTCTCAATGAAATGTTTTCACGACATGCTGGCAGACCTTGGTGATGCAGTCATTTCCAGTTGAGCTTTATTATTGTTGGAGAAGGAGCCCACACACAGTCATGATGTCATTCAATATTTGTTTACTAACTGTGATTTTTGGACAAAATCAGCAAAACATTTTTCTCCTTCATTGAAAAGTGAAGCGTTTGTACGGCGAGGGGAGCGTACGTGATATTACTCTGAATTAATTTGTTTTTCCTGTTTTTTCCTTAATGCTTATTCGGTAATATATATTGCCATATGTATCACGTTTGAGACATTATTAATTTCTTGGAGAATGTATCGTTATATACAGCTGAAAAAAAAATTGTCGAGTTTTCATTTTCAATGACTAGGATTCAATTTCACCTAGATCGCAGAACACGCTTTGATTGCGAAATAACAAAAACTTGCAAGTGAAATGAAGAATTAGGTTACAGTAGCAGCATTCACATAAATGCTTAGTATATGCGGGGTTATTGGGTACGCGTAGGGACTTATTATGTATTTCCTGGTTCTCATTTTCCTTCTCAGTTCTCAGTTACATCTGCTGCTGTTTAAATGCTTTTAGTTGTGTTTGTCATGCATCTTCTTCTTCACATAATGCAACATAGTTTCTTCTGCTAATAACAAACATGTAATGATACCAACAGTGTAATGATTTACACTGCATATTTTGTTTCTGCTTCGTAATTACCAATTTTCTTTCCTTTTCTCGAAATTTTATGTTTCATTTACTGTTTTTATTGAAGGTTTCCATTCAATTTCTGAAATCGTTCATCTTATGCTGCAGGCTTATTCTCAAAGTTGTGACGCCTGGAAAGTATATTCAATTATAAAATATCTTTACATCTTTCTTGTGTCCTCCCACTCACAGTACTATGAGTGGGATCAAAAGAAAGGAGTTCAGAAAAACAATAAGTTGCTTTTCCAACTTTTCATGTATCTGATCCTTTTCTAATGGAAATATCGAACGTACAATGATGTCATGTTGCAATCAATGTATTGTATGCTTCAATTTACTTTTCCCATGAGACTTTCAATTTCGTTTGCGTTTCATCTTCACAAAAAAATATACTTTTGTCAGGAAACAGAAACACATACTCTTCGACGTATGACATAAAACACAAAGAAAGTAATAAATATAAAGTAGTCTCACATCCCACGCCATACCAACAGCAGAGTCTGATGAGATGTGAAAAAAGATAAAGA
Source organism: Orchesella villosa (assembly GCA_036850725.1). Taxonomy (NCBI): domain Eukaryota; kingdom Metazoa; phylum Arthropoda; class Collembola; order Entomobryomorpha; family Orchesellidae; genus Orchesella; species Orchesella villosa. The sequence continues at coordinate 6,049 of JAANSM010003225.1, read as the reverse complement.
AAATCATTGAGTTTGCAGATATCAAAACTCCAAGAAGAAAAGATGTTGCTGGAAAAAAACGACTCAACAAATGTTGCAGAAGATTCTGCAAAGCAAGCTAAGACTTCAACTTCCTGCATTACCTTACTATAAATAACATTCTCAGTATTCCGTCTGGTCTGGCATTTCAGTTATTGAAAACCAATGCATATCATGATTTGATTTTATCACGGAGACAGATGCTAAACAAGCGTGTATCTTTATTGTTGTTGTTAAGCTTATGGCTAGTCTAAAAATCAGTTTAACTTCTTTACGCTCAGTCATCAAATGTAATGCCAGCCGTCTATCGGTCCTTCATTCTCATCTTGTAACCTTAATCTCTTTTCGTACATGAAAATATGAAGATATTGTGGCTGCTCGCATTCGTGTTCGTTTTCATTCCTCGTTTTTTGCAAAGTCTTCAAGATCCTCCAAATTCCTTTTGCACAATTGACGTAATCGCAAATGTCAACTAAGCGGTATAGACAAAAGAAATAAAATGACAGGTTCCTTTCCCAGACAGACGTACTGATTAGCAGATTTTTGAGTTCATTCATATGTATGAAATAAAATGCGTTCCAAAAAATAAATAATCGCAAATGTCAACTATGCGGTATAGACAAAAGAAATAAAATGACAGGTTCCTTTCCCAGACAGACGTACTGATTAGCAGATTTTTGAGTTCATTCATATGTATGAAATAAAATGCGTTCCAAAAAATAAATCACGTTTTGTATATCTACATGATGCATGAGTACATGTATAGTAGTAGTATTTGTTTATCAATAGATAGTATTTCCTTAAAAACATCAACAAAAATAATCATTAGCCAAATGGTAGAGCTGGAAGAAGCAGTTTTGTGCAACTAAAACTAAGGATCGATGATCGATCAGAATGATTCGAGTCCTAATCAATTATAATTGGGGGAAATGTATACATATATATTTTTTGCAGAGGTTGTTTGTTGTTGACTATCATTTCATATCAAATCAAATAATATCATGTGCTACGTTCATTTTGCAAATGACACAAGGATGATACATTGTAAATAAATAGCTAATCACATTTTTATGGTTATATCCTTGTTGATGACATGATTGATGAGCGGCTTTGGTTGGGTTGGAGTAATCCTGAAACAGCAGGAACAAGAGCAAACCTTCAAACTAGAGTTCGATAACACTTTTTTACGTCATTGTGACATCACACAAAGTTGTACCGATGGGCACGGCATGAGGAATGTAGCAAAGGTTGTCATAATTGTTTCATGGAGACTGCAATATAACTGGACTGATTTGCATGTCTCGTACAAGTTATTACATTGTCAGCTAATCTCAAGCGCTTTTAAATTTTGTACAATTCATTTTACAATATCATTTACAAACTGACTGCTTATTGCTAGTGTAGAGTTATGCTGATTCTGTCCGTCCGTCTGGCAGGGTGATTAATGACGGCTTGGTTTTTAAATTATTTTGCACCATTTAACGACCTAGAACAAGACAGCGAATGAGTTAAATTGTAAGCGAAATATCATTCGCTCCGATAAAAGAAAGAGTACTACTGACATTATCACATCTGGAATGGGCAATGAAATTGGCTTTAAAAGAAAGGTAAAGAGAAGAAATATTACAATACAATAGGACGGGTGCATTCCATCCAGGTTTGACTTATATTGCCCCATTTAGATTAAAAATCTCCCAACACATATCCGTAGTTGCAATTCGTTAATTTGTTTGTCGTCATGTCAAAATTTCATTAAAGTTTGTACAAAAAACGCCTATACTTTTTACGCACACAACGTTCTAGCATAATATAAGCTACAGAAAAATATTAGTTTATAATGTTATAATACGATGTGGTCGCTACTTTGTATACTATACCAGTATGTCAATTCACGTGAATGTGTATCTCAATTACAATGGAAACTAATTTAGGTGTCGAGACACTTTTTCCCTAAATGAATAGTATGAATTTACTCAAGTGGCAGATGGTAGAATAAATGATACAAGTGATTGCATATACTTCACATTTAATTCTGCATTTTAACTGAAAATCTTTAGATCACAAAGCTTTTAATCGTACTTAACTTTTCACCGGAACTATTTCATTTCGCTCCATGCACATGTACCATATTATGCAATATCAACATCCCAACTAATTTTTGTGATGCTTATCGAAGTCATTGAAGCATTACACAGGTGTTGCTTAATTATGATACGGTATATAATATACGTTTATCAAATTCGCCTTTACTATTAACTTTAATGACTCTGACTTATTGTAAATAAAACATATGCTGTTGAAAGTCCGTCAAACAGTTTATGATGAAGTGTAAATTAATGATGTACATAACAACTTACAAGTTAGTTAAGTGGGAGTTATCATACAATTTCACATATGACTACAATTGTTTGCAGTATGTTAGTCATAAGTACACTCAACAGTTATCGCCACTTATCACCCATTTTTATGCTACTCAAATTCCCACAACATTCGCAAAAATTGAGCAAATGTAGTGCTTACACTACAAATTACATCACACAGCTTTATTTTGGAATGATTCAGCCTCTCTCTGAGATCAACCTACCAGAAAAATTCGGCCATGACTCCCATTTTTCTCGTTCTCATTTCTCAAGTGTGTGTGTGTAAATGTGTATGATTGCTATGCATAAATATGTATTTTTCATTCGCATTGCACTTCAAACCGTCCGATTTATAAAGTTTTAGTAAGCATTATCACAAAAGGATTAGCACAATGTTTCACGTTTTTTCTGAGTATTTTCCCCAACCATTTGTACCACATAAAAAATTGATTTGTTTGTCAAATGAATGTCAAATTATCAAACTTTGAGATGATGTTGACATTATGACATACTATGCAATTATTGTGCAAGCTTTAACTCTGAATTGTCACGTGCTACATAACGTCGTGGAGGTGTGCATATTTACTTTAAAATATTCCATCAACTTCACCTCTTTTCATTTTCCTTTTCAATAACCTCGATCAGTTTCCTCATAGGAAATCTTCCCTCGTGAATTTAGTGACGCGAATATGAAAGGAGAGCGTTATAACTGGTGTGTGGCATCACTGGCATCTGCTCTTACTCTTTTCCTTACTCATAATTTTATTACACAAATAGGGTCATCATTGTTATTTCTATAAACAGGCTCATTCCAAGAACACTGCGTCAAACGGAGGAAAGCGGATTCATGTTGATAGCGATGTTTAGAAACAAAAAACGACAACAAGAAACAACTCCGTTTCCCTTGATTTAGCATACGGATCCACTACATGAGGCACGTAATGGGAGCATGATGTAAATAAAAATTTATCTTGTACAGCCTACACTTTCTACGGACTGACAGCTAACGTGGGCATCATGATCATGAGACCATGCAAAACTTGTACTTCCTTGTAATATAATGTGCATAGGGATTAGTATGCATGAGCATAAATCCATTCACCGCTCGGAGTCTTCCTGATCCGATTCTCTCACATTGTTTTTGTGCCTGAGACAGCGCGTTTCCCGTTTTCACTTTCCCTGGTATGCTTAGGTTGTCTTATGTGCTCCTGATGAATACATAGCGTGTTTCGTTGCCTTGCTGGCCTGGTATAACAGACACACACTCTCTCTCTCTCATACGCTTTCCAAGCTTCCCCAACCCACCGAATCCGAGAGTAATTTAATGTTGTTTTTTTATCGATGTTTTTTACATGTTTCCTAGGCTCTCAGTTACGCCTATAATAAAATGCTTATATAGCCTTGCCCACAACAAATATGGGAACTGGGAAATGAGTCTTCTTTCTATAGTCATTCCCCGTGAAAGTAACACCGTCATGTGCTACACACGTTCTTAGAAAACCCCCACATTCAAATTGTTTACTGGATTTCAGTCAAGGCTGCTTCCTTCCCAGTTCTCATTAGGTTCCCAGTGTTGCAAAACATATTATTTAGTGTCTTAATAAAAAAGCTGCACAAACAAGCAATACAATTTTTTATAGCATGTAATTGATAAAGTAAAACGTTCACAAATAAAATGTTTCTCAGTGCCTGAAATTTAATTGAATTCAGTAAATTTGCACACAATAACCACAATAAAAGAAAACACCCTGTGACAAGTCACCCTGCTTGGGTAAGTATTTAATGCGTACGTGTTGCGTAGATCTAAAATCTGGATAAAGAAAGGAAGATTTTCAAGGATGCTCATAAAAATTCCGCAAGGTTCGGTATCCTTTTATCATTGAGCTCATTCATTCTTTCTTTTTTCTTGCAGAAAAGGAAAATTACAAGGGGAGTTGAGGAAAGAGTCCAGAAAGTCATGATAGTTTAGTAAATTTTTGTTATACCACGCACTCATTAACCCCAATCATCAGAAAGAAGTCAAATCATAGCGTATTGTCAAGCAAAATATAAAAAACGATGTGCTAAAGCAACCTTCTCTGTTTTAATGTTAAATGTTACGTCTAGTTCTGTATGAACTAGTGTAACTGATAGGGCGATCGTCCCCATCACACCTACGTTTACTACTACACACTTCCTGTTTTTTTTATTCCCAACAAAACCAAGTAACGGAGCGGATGCAACGTCCTAACTTACAAATTGAAAGCTGATACAGTAAAATGTATTATTATCTTTCCTCCTCACCGCAGACCAAACGAGTGTCATCATTGTCATCCTTTTCATTCACATCGCCTCTGCAATTTTTCATGCAGAAAGTCAAGTAAGTGGAAAGAAACTAGCTTATGCCTCATATAATGGCGATCATTTCTAGTATTATGTATCCATGTAAAAAATATGTTTGGTTTTTCGTCAATACGTCATTATTATCAATATTTTTTCCTTCATGAATCTTTGCCGGTCCAAATCCTCCTTCATTTTTTCCACTCTCTTGCGTTACATAATATAGAAATGGATTAAGAATGCTCCAGAGTCATCTTCATTCATGAAATAATGTTGGTCATAGTCAGCAGTCATGTGCATGAACTTGGTAAAAATATGAATGATTCACACCAGACTATTCGCATCCAAAAACCTGATTCATGTAAAAAAAATTATCTTAACGGCAAGTGTTAACTATTAATGTGTCTTGTTGCTGAGTAGCTAATTACCACGACTTAAAAAGATAGATTAAGCTAACAAAAAATCCTGTCCTCCGCAACATTTTCGCTTGGCACCTTACAAAGTTAATATTATCGCGAATTTGTATGAATAATTGACGCAGACGTGATATACTTATCTCGCAAGAAATCATCAGTTCAAAGTTTTGAGACAAATTATAAAACATCCTCTAAATTTCTCTTATTCAATCACAACTCCGTATTCATTTTGCCAAATGAAAATTTTGTTCTTTTTTTAAACGTGACACATTTCATACTCTGAAATAAGGCGATGGAATTTTTCGTCTTAGATTTCATTTACAAGATACCTGCAAAAAAATTAAAGTCCATAAATGTAACCTCGTTTCTTGTTGATTGCACAAGGAAACGTCTCAATTTTACATTAAGCCTCCACGTGAATGGGTTAATGGAAAGGATTAGAAAAAAATCTGTAATTACTGCATTTAACTTGTTGTCAAGCAAGAATTGAGGTGATTTACATGACAAAGTGAGTAAAGTGCATGGAGAGTAGTCTTCCATAAATATGCTTACTTTGTATGTGGCTGCACGGGCAAATATATATATATATATATTGATGCACACATACTAATACAATATATAATTTGTTCATGTTGAAGCATTAGCTCAACGTTTCTTTCTCCTTTTTCCATCATCATCCTCTCCACATTATGCTAATCTCTTTGGAAAAGCCAGAGCCTACTGGCCAGGCAGGTCCTGTCTTGTCTCGTCCACTCCCATAGCTTTAGTAATTGAATGTATATATTTTATTATGTATTACTTCACGTATGTAATGTGCTTAGTTGGTCGGTCAGAGCCTCATTTTAAATAGCATGGTGAAACAGGAGAAACAGACGGAGAGAGAGAGAGAGAGAGAGTAATAGAGGGAAGCAAAGCATTTATTACAGGCCACATCCA
>JAANSM010003224.1:0-13321 GCA_036850725.1 Orchesella villosa | reverse complement strand
TGTTTCTCATGCCACTTCATAATGCCCGATTCATCCAATGCCTGAAGAGCTCTTTCAAACGTCAAAGAAAAGAAAAACCTACATTTCCAATACCAAACTCTTGGAATCGTGAGAATAGGTTCTTCATTATTGTTGTACAAGTTACTATCCGCATACGCGCTAATGGCCGGTTTAAAAAACAAAATATTGCCTTCAAATATTAATGTGTGGTAAAGTAGAGCAAATCTTGCCCATTTAATTCCCTCTTCCATTTTCAATCCCGTATTCCACCCCCTTCTAATTAACAAAAGCTTTCCTTTTCCAATCCCTTCCAAAACTTCTTTAGGGTCGTTATTTACAATCACACTCAGCAAAGTGGTGTTCAAACTGTTATAAATTTTCCGATAGGTTTCAACTCCATGAAAATTTTCATCCTTATTTAATGCGTCTGAAATTAGGTTCCTTGCTGCAGAACCCGTTAGCAAGGGCAAACTGTGATTAAATAGGAGATCGTACATATTTTTTGGCATATCCGTAGGGTCCAATTTCATTGTCAGGCAAGAGTAAATATCTGATGTGTAAATGTTGCGGATAATTAATGCCGTAAATAGCCAAAATATAACTAGATGCTTGTTTTTCCAGTTGATGTAACGACTTATCCAATCTCCTTGTTCAAGCAAAGATGCAAAAATCCAGAATAATACTTGGTGTTGATAGCCAGTCACCTTTAGAATCAGACTGATGCCAATTAATGCTGCCGTAATAACAATCCAGTCATATAGTTTGAATGGAGAAAGCAGTAAAAACAGGTCATTCCCCACGTGTTTCCCATCCGCCCTATTCATCAAGACGTAACGAATTCCATGGAAACGGACCCCAGAACTTGTGAATATAGCTAAATCTTTGCGTGCATGCAAACCAGCATTGGCGCTAACATATTCATAACGCAATGGAGAGTATCCCTGCACCTGTCGACGGATATCCCCTGAAATGTTGTAGAAATTGTAAATAATATCTTTCAAGCAGTTTTGCTCAGTTCGGTGGTAAACTAAGCCAAATTCAGTTGCTTTTGTGCATGAAGCGTCGTAATAAATATTGTTATATTTTACGATGTATTTTTCATGACGGATATCCCCTGAAATGTTGTAGAAATTGAAAATAATATCTTTCAAACAGTCTCGCTCATTCCGGTGGTAAACTAAGCTAAATTCAGTTGATTGTGTGCATGCAGCGTCGTGATAAACATTCTTGTATTTTACGACGTATTTTTCATTTACAATTTTGTTGATTTGGTTGGAATGGTAGTAAAGCCAGAGCTTATCTATTTCCTCCAAGGATTTTGGGATGAAGCGGAACTGTTTTAATGCCAATCGTTTGAAGTGGGCCAGGCCGTGCTTTGGCCTGGCAATGTAAGGATCAGAGTTATCATCATCGTAGCAGGTAAGACAAGCAATGAAGGGGGCTTCGTAGTCAGAATTTAAAACGATTATTTTAGACGTTGTATATGCTGGACCTGGAATAGTTGGAATATTTATGGAATCATTATTTGTGAGATGGATTGGTAGCAAAATGTAGTCTCGAATTGATGGTCTTCTAGAATAAATTTCAGTTTCAAACAAATTATTGTCTGGGTGGCGAAAACCAACTTCTTCGTGTTGAAAATTGACACCCACGCTTAATAACTGGACACTGCACACTCCCTGGAATTTTTGAGAGAGGAATACGTTTCTATAAATGGGATTCAAGTCTTGAAAGTCGCTACTACTCCACTCTAGCAGTAGCCAGTAGCTTTGCGTTTGTCCCATTTCCCAGTCTGGATATGCGCTCTGTCTCGTTTCTCTCTGATGTTTGAAGTGTGACGCATTGAAAGCGGGTACATTTTTCGAAAATACTGTTGTGAAAATCTGGCCAAGAATTTTCAATACGGCTGAAGTACACTGTGCACTTTAGAAAAATGTCGAAGAAACTCCAGTAACTTTTAAAACCTGGCATTGTTTTAACACTTTTTAGAACGACTGGTTCGTAAAATTATTGTTTGCATGGAATTCAAATTCAACAGTGAAACAATAACGTGGTAACTTTTACAAGGACGATTTCAAGTAGTTGATTAGCGTGAACTAGTTTCGCTGCAATGAATTTGAAGCAATTATCTACTAAAGTTGACAGCTTCGTAAATTTTCTGGGTTAATGACCAATTATTGAATTACAAGATAAGAAGAAAATTATTATGCAAGGTTTGTCATGAGATTAGTCTCAAGTGCTTTCTCTTTTTCTATTAGTTTTTTATTCTGATAAGTATCAAACCAATTTGGCACATCTGTGGTTTCCAAGTATTGCAAAATGTTACAATAAAATAAATTTCTACGATAGTAACGAAAAGTTTAAAAACTTCAGCTACAACCTTTACTGTTTCTAGAAATGTACGTCTTTGTGACCCCGTAATCCCTTAAACTCAGCTTTTTGAGTTACCATTACTTTCACAATTAGTACAATTCACAATATTTGGTGTTTGCGAGTGGGTTTCTGAGTTTAAATTTTATGTGGATTCACGCTCAATCATAAACACTCAGCTTTACTTACAATTCAAAATGTTACTTTGTTTTTATACATTCTTGCTATAGTTCGAGTTAAATGCTACTAGTTTTTTTGTTATTCTGTGTTTTCTCAAACCATTAGCAATTCTGTGAACGAATTTATTGACAAACGAGACAGTAAACGTTACAAATCGATAGCTGCAGTAAAATAAAGAAGGTAAGACACTATTTGTTTTTCTGTTGAAATTTGAGTTTTCACTCTGTAGCAGGTATTGTTTAGTACACTCTAAAACATTCATTCAATACTGACACTTTCACTTCTGAAAATGGGAAACATGTACGTTTATAAAGAAAGCGTTCCGATTTGAAAGTGAAACATTTCATTAAAGTACGCTTTACTACTTATTTCATTGAACTGAACTAGAACGTGTCCCTATCCATTCTATTATTGGTTAAAAACCTTCTCCCAGTCATTTTCCTTTTTCATTGTGGTTTTAACCTATTCAAAGGATTTGTAATTGAGTTATTTTACTGACATACATAGAAGCGTATCAATATATCTAGGAAAAGCATATATCAAAATATATGCGCGTTATAGAGTACCTGGACAACATTCTGGATAAATCCGCTGTTTTCTTAGAAGAGTCGCCTTTAAATTATATCATTAGAACTTCTTTTGTCAAAGCGTATTGAGTTCATCCTTGCTAAGCTTCAAAATTGCCAAGTTTCGATAATCTATGTTTAAAAATTTGCTATGCAAATTTAATTTTGAATTGAAGGACTAAAATCAAGAACAACCCTTGCATAAAAAATAATTTTTATGATAATCATATAAAATCTTTTATAAACTTAAGGAATTGAATTTATAAGCTATGATTTTTACATTTTATTGATCAACATAACCATGAAACTGATTCTTTTGCATTTAATTTTTAGGTTTACAGTTTTCATGCAATATTATTACTAAAATTCTACAATTTTATCTAAAATTAGTTATATACATTCGAAAATACATTCACAAGACTTAACTCATAATCGCAAAGGTATGATAACAAGAGTAAGCATATCCTGAAATACACACCAATTAGTTTCTTAATAAAGACGATTAATCTAATATTTGTGAAGTAATATAACATTCTGTTAATCACCTGTAAATCCTCCAGAGAACAGCAACGCTCATTCCCACCCTACCAAGTTACATTTAAAATCCAAACTAATTAATAAAACTTAACAAAGTGGTAGCAAACAAAAACATATAAGTTATATCCAAACTCCACTCCACTAATATTATAAAACTCGTCGCACTGTAAGTATAAACCAAACTATTCTACCACTTGAATAAGTTTACATTTAAGCTCTATTTCCATAACGTCTTAAGTATATTAACGTGCACTTGCTCGTTATTTTTAAAAAGCACGACTAATTGTAACTAAATATAATAATCTATTTTTATAATAAATTATTTTCCAGTAACAGTATTGATTGAAACTATAAGAAACTATGAAATATTCTAAAGCATGGAGAGGAACAATGTACAATTTCTTTACAATATTTTTCTTTTTTTCAACTTGCCTACCCCCTTCGTAAATATCCTACTTGATAGAAAATATAATTGGCTAATAAATATTATCTACTTATCCGTTAAATGATAAAATCTTAGAAAAAACCGTTACTCACAACATTGAAGAAACCACCGAAAACAAAAAATTACAGTAGTTTTACTTTAATTTACTTTTAAAATCATTTCTCAGCCAAGCTTTCCTCGACCTTCTTTCCTAATCGGGCCGATCGCCTTACTAGCGGTGGACCTGAATCCTCCGCATTATTCTTGAGCTTACGCATCAAGTTTTCATCCGCTTTTTGATAAATGGATCCATTTTTGAAGTCTTCAGGCGATATCTCAAACGTTTGGAGCTTCCTGCAGTAATCAAACGAAAAAACAAGACAAAAATTACATTACGCACAAGATATATAATGCTCCAAACTTTACCAGAAAATAACAAAAAAATATTCCTCACCTCTTCTTTTCCTCATTCATATAACTCTTCGACTTTCCCTCCGCATCACTCTCCTCCAATGCCTTTTTAGGACGGCTTTGCTGTAGTCCACTTTTCTTCGGGAAGTTGGTCAATCCCCTTGTTGAAGTTGATGGAATGTTTTCTTCCACATCCACACCATTCTCTCTGAGATGCATGTTAAAATATAGGTCACTAGAAAACGGTTTTCCACACAGACATTTAGGACGACGGGTAGTATCATCTCTACCATGCTGTTTCTCTTTTGTTTCTTTTCGCTTCAAGCACTTGCTCAGCCCTCCCCTTTTCTCAGTTCTGGAATGTCCAGATTTGGATGTCGATGTCGAAGTGGAAGCCTCTTGCCCCTCTCCAGTTTTTGCTCTCTTCTTGAAAGGATGGTGAACGTCTTGATTGTATTGAGGAGCACCCATTTCCCAACCCTTAATCTGTTGTTGGAGCCCATTAATTTTATGCTGCATCTGAGCCTCCTTCTCAACCCAATTTTGCTTCTCGATTTTACGCAAAAATTTCAGATCCTTCTGCTCCACTTCTGACGTCATCTTCACGTTGCTAAGCTTTCGTTTATACTCGTCAAGTTCTTTTGTCAACTGCGCATTGTTTTCCGTCAGGGGATTAATTTGTCCCTGCAACTCTGTTAAATTTATTCCTTCAATTATAAATCTGTGATGTTTAGCTGTAAAAGCGTATAACTTATAAGTTTCTAAATTATTTTAGTAATCCTTACCTTCCTTCTCCGCATTCAACTCAGCATTCGTTTGAGTCAGGCTAGCCACTTCTGCGCGCAACCCAGCCGTCTCCTCTTCGCATCTTTGCTTCTCCTCATCCGATTTACGAAGCTTTCTTTCGTATTCCCCAAGTCTCATGTTCCTTTCGATATTAATTTGTTTTAGCTTTTTCATTTGCTGATTCATCTCTGTAAAAATTTGTTCTTTTTTAAATCCCTAAACTTTAGCTGCGCAATATCAACTATACAAAATCAATTTTGTTCTTACCTTGGCACTTCGTTATAACCGCTTTGAGTTGATCAGAGGTAATCAGATATACTCTCATCAGTTTATCGAACGCTTCATCAACATGTGACATCCGGTAGAAATATCTACCACCGATCTTCAAACTCTTGCAGGCACTCAATTTTACGGTAGCGAATAGATCTTGGAGAGATTTCTTCCCAATTGTGAGGTCAAAATTTGCCTTCAGAATATGAAATGTATGATCCTCATCCATTTTCTGGAACAACGTTTTGGAAGTCGATTGCATTCTAACAAAAAAAGTAATAAATTCATTTTTTAAACTTTTTGATCCTTTGAGCCCCGTAAAGAATAACTTTTAAAGATACTTCTAAAATATTTGTTCACTTACATGGTTTTCCAAAGGGATCCCATTGTAGGAAGCGGCACAAGTTATACGAAACTTTATTCGTATAACGTAATGAAAACACTATTTAAAAATGTATTTTAGTGATACAGAAATGGCGACTTGGAACGTGGCGTCTGACACAGTTTGTGAAACAATTTAACCATTCAACAAATTGGTCTTAAAAGACCATCAACGCAAACCACACAAACACCGAGTGTATAACAATAGTTAATAAAAGAATGGGTACACATAAAAACAAGCAGCAGATTCACAAGCTGAAAAGACGATGCACAGCGATGAGTTTTTGATGATGCTTCCTCTCTGTCTAGAATACAACTGGGAGAGCAACTGGTGGATACAAAGTGTGAGCTTAGCTGCAAAGAAAAACTATGTGTTGTATATGGTTTTTTTTACTTTGAGGAACAGAATCACTTATATACTGAGTTACGTTCAATTTTCAAGACATCCAGCAGAACTCGAACTCAATCTTAGGCTCATGCTGAAGACATGCATACGTTCGTAAGTAAAAAGGTTCTCCATCCCACTCCTATAAGATTCACTAGTTTGATACTTTTTTCAGTGCATATAGAATATACAATGGAGTAAGAAGTAAAGACAATTTGATGCAGCAAGTCCGTTTGGACTAGAGACGAGCATAGCAATATAGAGCATTACATGCAAACATGATGATGATGATGATGTTGATGATGAGAATGTAAGAAAGAAACCCTTCAATTTGTCCGAGATTTTTTGGGGAACTTGAGCCGAGCTGAGAAAGGATATGGGCAGAAATAGCACAGTTCAGGTCATCTTGTAATGCTTACTTTATAATATCCATGAAACGAAAGGAAAAAACAAGGAGTTAGTTATAATATGGGATAAAGAATGGAGTGGACATGGAGCTAAAATGTATAGTTTTTGGATGTGGATGCTGAAGAGGTAGCAATAAACGGATTCATGAATTGAATGGATTTTTGCGGCAAATGCATGTGAATAATTCATACTGTTAGTGGACACATGTTTTTTATAAAAGAATAGAAGATGATGAGTCCATGAACTTCAACTACTGGCGACAATAATATGCTACAACACAGTTTTTATGATGTTATGTTAGCTGGTTTGAGACGAGACAAAAGTATCTCATTCCCATAAACGTATTGTGGAAATAGAGACTTGTAGTTGTATCATGAACACAAGAACTTTGATCCCGTTAAATTACTTATATGAATGTAAACAAGTTAAACAACGTTTCTCTAAGATGTGTTGCGAAATTTCATGCAATTTATATTGGAATACCTCGCGGGATGAATGCAAAGTGCAAGACGGCAATATGTATCGAGTTCAGTAATTGTTGAGGATGTCTGATGTCATTTTATCTACCACATCTCAAACTCATAAACTCAAATGCATAAAACTCTTCACTTTTTACACGACATCATGCTAATACCTTAAAATCATATATGTAACGAAAAATACATCTCGTTTCACTTCACCCCTTTTTGTTGATTTGTTGTTGACAAAAAGTGAGCACACAGACAGAGACAGATAGGGGAGCATTATATCGTGAATACTTACGTAATGCTGCATTTAGAACGCAATTACTGTCTTTTTAAGATGACATGAGAATGTCTGCAAGAATTTATATTGTTTTCGAAATGGGATTCGATAGACAAGTGAATCTATTGCGTTCACTTATTGTGAGATTGTATTCATGATAACGATCAATTATTTATATTGTTTTTTGGCAGGTTTCATACGTGTGATTTAGGTGCACACGTTAAATGAACCTAAGTAGATGAAATTGAGCATTTCAATAGATTTTATATTCTCAAAATAATTATAATTATGACATTCCTTCTGGGTGAAACAAGAACCAAACCCTGATTGACTCCATATTCCATGTCTCTGAGCTCAACTACACCATAGCTGTTTTGTCATTGTTCTCCCATACACCATAGCAAAATAAATTTTGTTCTAACCTTCGTTTTCCCAATGTGTTTTCAATCAAAATGTAGCAGTGGCTTCAAGTTATCTTTATCATTTTTACGATTACATAATATGTGATTTTTGGTCTTTCATTTCCAATTGCAATACAGGTGTCACAATACTAATCAAGATAAATACTTTCTTAATCCTTTGTCAGCTTGCTTTGAATCTTACTTATAGTCTTTGAATGTAGTTTTTATCAAATTGATTTGTCGCTTAAAAATATTTATGTGTTTGGTCTTACGCTGCCTTTTTTTGTTATGTATTAATTGACTTGACTTTTTTTCAATAGCCAGTCCAAAAAAGTTCAAAACTTTTGCGAGATTCATTATCATTCTTTGATGGCAAAATAAAGCTTAAAACTTATGCATTTCGCCTTTTATTCCCCGTGGTGTTGGACCAAACTCCAAGTTAAGTTTGAAGCAAAAATGTTGTAATAAAATTTATTATACTTATTTAAACTTTCGCTGTAACTTTTTAAAAGTTTTAGTGAAATAAATAATTACTGTTAAATATTCTACTGCTAAAATAACTGAACTATATACTACACAACAAATTTTTTCTAAATTTTCAAGTTTCTCGATATCAGCAACAAGTGCATTTGTAAAGAATGAATGTAATTTCTTCGATTTACTAAATTAATGCTAATTTACTACAAACATATTTTCTACCAAATCCTGAATTTCTCCGATTGACCACCGCTTTTCCTCTGTCTGCATGCCGTCCGCGTCCCTATTCCCAGTTTCTGCTTTACTGCTTCGGCTCCTACTGAACGAAGAAAACACACACCTTAGATTCCAAAACTCTGGCATCATCAACTTATTTTTTGCGAAAATCATCGACATTGGAATTTTTTCTGTAAAATAAATTTGAGCTACTGTTAACTTGTGCTTACCTCTCTTTTGTGGTTCCTTTTCCTGCTTTCCCACGTTTTGTCGGAATTTTTGGATTTGCTTCGCTAGAAATAGTCTTCTTTCTCTTTCTTTTACTGAAAAAGCAAACAAATAAAATGTCAATTTTAATAAGATTTCTAACACAATTTTTAATTAGAATTTTTCGTTTTTATGTGCTTGAAGATCTCAAATACCTCTCAGATTCCTTGGTTAAAGTATCTGTACGACTGCAACTTTTTCCTGTCTTCTTACTTTGAATCTTATCACCGGAACTCTCCTCTACATCCAAATTATCCTGCTCTTTTAACGCAGACTTTTTTACCACCTTAATTGTATTTCCAGCTTTTAAATGCTTATGGAGGTTCGTCGCGCTCCCAAATGTTTCTCCACAAATGCACGCCCACTTCTTCTTACTCCTGGCGTTATTATCCAAACGATGTGGTAGTTGGTGTTGATCTAGATTATTTTCATCAAACGTCACTTTTTTCGTTTGAGATTGTGGATTGGAAGTTCCGCTAGTGCTTGACATTGTCGTTATTACAGCGTCTGATTCCAATTGTTTCAAATTATTCATCAACATTGCCACACCTGCTTCAATACCCTTAACATTCATAGGATTTTTCTTGTCCATTTCGCTCATTGCCTTTTTTAACTCGTCTAATTCTTGACGAAACTCTTCTACTTTGTTCTTGTACGACACCTCTGGCTCCCTTGAGACCAATTCAGATTCCTTTCTCTTCTGCAATTCACTCTTCATCGAATCAATCTCTTCCATCAATTTTGCAACTTCCACATTATGCTCCTTTTTCAGTTCGCATGAAGTAGCACGAGTTGACATCACATCTTTCCTTGCTGCCTCCACCTCTTCCTCTTTGATATTTAGCTTCTCTTTTGTTTCCTCGAGCTTCAGCTTGCACTGTATCCATTTCGAGCTTGTGTGCTTCTTCTAGTTCTCGGTATTGAGTTTGAAAAACGGCCACCTTTTGCATTTCTGCACGAAGTTTTGGTACTATTTGTTTAATGAGGTGTACAAGCGCGTTGTTTTGTTGTCCCAGATTATAAGCTAATTCTGATAGCTCACTAGGGGCTTCTAAGGTACCTTGAGAAGTGGATGCATTCTCACTCTCACTTGTTTCGTCATCACTAGAATCTAGCACTATCACTATTGATGGCTCAATTGGAGGATCATGGGGATCGTCAATTCTTTGGGGAGCAGGAAGAAGTGGTGTGGGAGAAGTGGACGGATTTTCTGTTGGAATAGCTGGAGAATTTGCTTCTGGAGTAACAGGAAGATTTGTTGCTGGAATAACAGGGGAAAGTTCTTCTTTAGGATTGGTGAAATAGTGATTTAGTTCGTCATTGAAATCCTCTGGGTTGAGAGGGGGAAGAGAAGGAGGTGGCGGTGGGATTCGACGCCGACTTGATACTTGGAAAGTATCCTCGTCGTCACTAGACAAATAAATCACATCATCCATATTTACTTCACAGGTGGATTTGAAGGAGGATGAACTATTGTCAGCTATATTTGACGTTTTAATGTGGTTAGCTTTTAAAAACAGAAAATCACTCTCTGTTTCTGCGTAAAAAAAATTAATAAAATAACTGAAGAAGTTGTAACTCTTTCGCTCTCTGAAGACAAAATGAAACAGATGTTTGCCCTAAAATCACAGACACACAGTTCCATGAGCGTACGTTCTACTTCATACTTATAATATGTGTGATATTCATGAGACATTGCTTTGCCATATGAACCGGCTATGAGAACAAACTGCACCCAGAGTAAAAAGCCTAAAATGAATGATTTTTAGGTAGGTACTTGTATGTATGAGCATACCAAAAAGCAACCTTTTTGGAGGATGAGATTCTATCATTTTCAACTATTTTAGAAACAGAAAATATGAATATATGAATGATGAATATCATACCTTCCTGATGCACACAAAAAGTTTACATTTCCATAGAGGTTCTTGGTAAAACACTCTGAAAGCTAAAAATGTCATTACAGCCAGCTGGCTCACCATCACGTTATGTACAAATATGCATATACCACTCTGTATCAGTTAAATATTTTATGCGTATATGTATGCTTCATCGTCTCAAGTACTTCTCCCAAAACCCAACCATATACCAAACCATAAAAAAGAAACGGGACGACATTATATGATGCTGACTGCTTTTTAAAACACTGTGTCCAAAAAGTCATAAAAAGAATTGGACTGAAATGCATTGAAGTTATAAAACAATCAGTGCATCTTATTTTTTAGGGATAGTTTCCTGTTTTGCATCCAATCCCAAATTTTAAAGAAAAAAAAGCAAAGCTATAAAGTAGTTATGGCACGATGACAATAAATTATACAATATTTCGAACTTATGGAATACAAAAAACATTCTAACAAAAAACGGCACAAGCTTCTTGCCTCACTTGCCTGTATAAAAATATAAAATATTTGAGAAATCTCATTCAAATTTAATCATCAGAAACGTAATAGTATTTCATGAATGAGTCTTAAATGTTGGATATGATAAAAGCCATATTTTATGTTCTTATTTTATAGGATTATAAACTAACGCATGAAATTTCTATTAAGTACGATAATTAAAAGCAATTATCGACGGCTTAAATAACGAGCGTTAATCTTCGTTCTCAAAAAAAATTCCATAATGAATTCTCTTTTCTATCGTTTCCTCTTGTAGCCTATTATGCCAAACTTGTTTTTTTTTGGTTATGACTTGTAAAGGAAAAGGAGTCCGAGGGAAACATTCAGAAGCATTTCTTGTAAACATATTCACTTTTTTATCTAGATTCGAAGGGTAATGTGCATAAAAATTCAGGCTTGAAAAAGTTGTAATGATATTTTAGGTATAGGAGCTTCTGTCATATTATCAATGTGAAGCAAACCTGAAGATATATATACCTTTTCCTTTGTTCAGTTGGCAATCCTGTGGTATGTATGAACCTTAGTGCATTTGCTTGACTTAGCATCGCTACATAACCTCACAGCATAGAGATAGTGCCTGACTCATTCAACGAAACGCTATTTACAAATATGTCCAGTAGACTTACTGAACCAATTCACTTTTATATGGGTCTTGTAAAAAGTTTTGTGTTTAATTAGTACGAGCGCAAGAGTAGCATAACACAAGCTACGACTAGTATGTTTCGGAAAGGCTGCAAGGGCTTACATACTGAGGTATTTTTTGTACGTCGGCAATAGTGAGACATGGAGACGAGTTTGCTCCTTGTATTTTCAGACTGGAGCCTGAGTAATGCTAACGCCGTGCATAAACTTGATAATTATGTTTGATGAATGCATACTGAAATATATTCATATCTACAGAGATATACATCAGCTTTTAGCTTTTCGCGAAGCTGAACACATTTGATTTTTGTACTCTTGTTGAAGATTTTATTGCTGTATACGTTTGGTCTTGTTGTTTATAAAAAAAGTCAGCATTTTGACGAAGCGCTTGTTCTTACCAATGTAGAGAAGTTTATGTTTTATCAACAGTAACTTTTTGATGGACAGTAAGCAAAAACATGTAAGATTTTCTCACATTACCCCGCCGTAAATAAACAAATCATAAAGATGTAGAATACTATGCATCAATGAGAGCCATAACTGAACGCTGTATAAAGTTGTTTTGACGAATCCCTTGTCATCATAAAAAGGAACCATTTTCTCACCTGTAAAAAGGTAAGCACTATTGGACGGGAGACGATAGAGCGTCCCATCCAATCCACGAAATCATTATGATGCTCACCAGTTATTATGAAATATGCATGTGCTCATTTTTATTTGTACATTATAATAACAATGAGGAGTGGTGAGAAATGAAAGGTTTCTGGTCAATGTAATTGATTCCAGCATTCTTGTGGAAGCTGCAAATAAAAACGTGGCGGAAGGCCAAGTTGGCATATATAAAAAGAACTACAGCTTGACTCAAAGATTCAAGTTTGAAACTTAAACTGTTGCACAGTGGTTTTAGAAATGAAAAAGTGTCAAGTGTCAATAAAATCATGAAGATATTATGCACGTCTTCCCTTGTTCTGTATGTAATCCAGTTGGATAGTTCCTATTATACTGGTTTGACCTAGCTTCGCTCCATTAGCGAGATCCGCAGAGAATATACACGACGCATTTTACCACCAATCCTACAGTTTTGCAAGATTGTCGATCAGAATTTCGTCCGTTTATTGAACAAATTTGTCCGGGCTCTACTTATCATAAATGTCGTCAAAATATGAACAAATGCAATCAATGTTTATATCTATTAAAACTCGTTTATTTAAAATTGTTATATATGTGCTTCATGACATTTGAGCAGGCAGACGGCAAAAAACTACAATACAGTACTACTACTACATTACAATACAACTATCGGGTAGAAGCAAAACTAATAGCAACTAATACTGAGAGTGAGTCCAATCTTTTGCGTCGAATGATGATGTCCATACCTTATATTTCAGTTCATCATGCAAACTCCTTGATCATGGCTTGATGAGAAGTACAGCATTTGTTATGTTGGTATTGAGAAC
>JAANSM010003223.1:0-13322 GCA_036850725.1 Orchesella villosa | reverse complement strand
TAGCGCATTTTAACTGCCATACATCAATGAGTGAATGACCATAAAATTAGGTTTTTCTATTCTTGGCTTCATAGAGTATTTTTACATAAATTACCAGAGGATAAGATCATTGAACAATATTGAGGTTAAAAAACTGACAAATACAATAATAATAAAGGTGTTCTAACAAAAGGTAAAAAGCTTAAAAATAGTTGATCATAAAATGTAAAATCAATGCTTCTGTTCTAAACAATCAGACTCTATCAAGCTTAAGCTCAAAATAAATACAATTTTAAACTTGAAAGGCAACCTACATTTTTGTTTGCATTTGTGTCGTTAGCTCATTTAAAGGATAAAGTTAAATAAATCTCTGAGCCTTACGCAAATGTTGTATTCTAGAATTAAACAATATTATCTAATACAAAAATTAGATACACACGTTGTTCATTATTAATGAATCATTAATAATCAACGATGTATGTAACGAAAAGAACTTACAACCGCTAGAAGTAACATCCTCTCATCTACGTAATGTTAAAATATGATTTTTTGATGTTCCTCTGCCATCTTGGAACTTTCGGCCAATCTGTGTCCTCGACGACCAAACAAGCATGATTTCACATAAGAAACGGAGATTTACAGAAAAGCAGTGCACACTTCTACGACATTTTGATGCACCTTACCTGATTCATCCTTTCATAAAGTCGTACTTTGTTGTCCGGGAACAAACCTTCAGAGGAACAGATTTTAATCGAAAAAAATCTCGTGTGAATTGGAGCAAAATATATAGATAAGATAATAGGAGAGCTTTCCCTAAAAATTTGAAACGTTTTTCGAGGGCTGGTACTTCCTGAAACCACCAGGATCGCTGCATCATCTGGCACAAATCCAATCAAATTCAATGCAGGTGATTAGTAACTGTTTGGTCTTTCCCTAAACTGTAGTATTTTACCTGTTCTCCTTTGATTTTTATGTAAATTATGTCGTTCACCTTTCAAGTCAAAATCATGTATTGATCTCGATGTTTTACCTTTTTATAAGAAATATGTTTATGAGGATAATCCTCATTTGAGTATGTTAAATAAGCTGATCTGCTAAAGAATCAATGCCCTCCTTCTGAGGTTAATTCCCATTTGTCCATGTCTATTTTTAGACATCACAGTCTCCTTCATCTCGATGTTCTCAAATCTTTGTTCTTGTTAACTTGACTATGTATCACAATGAAAATGTATAAAAAGCAGACGTGATTTCAACGTCAAGTGCCCACTTTGCTGCAAGAGACACTATATACAACATTCTCGCTTCTTCGTGTTATTTTATTCGTTGCACATTGCCCCATACCACCTCAGGTGTCAGTCATTTCTAGGGCACAGCATACAAGTTATAAGCATTGCCGTAGCTTTTACATTTACACACACAACCACCAAACTTCACTGAGTCCAGCATTTTTTAGCCTGATCTCATTTTAGGAATTTTATCATACTTTACAATTTTATATTTAATCATTTACCTATTTTAACGTACTAGATATCTATGATGTTTTGAGTGAACTGATTTAAGGATGATGGAAGATGAAAGTATATACTTTTTTAGGGGTTGGTTCTTTAATCGTCATCATGTGCTAAAATATTTTTTTGAGTTTTGATACACCGACTCATTTTGAATTGAAACAATAAAAGATATAAATGTTTATGAGGTATCTCCGAGCTGTCTGTTGGGTTGGTTAAGTAAGTAGTTTAAAAACTCACACACAAATACAAGTATATATAGATTTATACCGGCACGGTAGAATTCTGGTTCTACTTTTTGAAAGAGTGGATGACGTGGCAGGTAAATGTAAATTGTTCTCATTTCCTATCATATCTATACGATAATCAGGAAATGGTGGAAAATAAAAAAAGCATGGGAAAACATTTTCTTCAGTCAGTAGTCTCCCTCCCACCTTTTTCTGTGCTTTACTTACACTCGGTACGAACAGGTACAACCGTACAACCTATTCTTCTGAAATCAAATACATTTTATCTTCTCTCTTTCGTTTTGCCCGGATGATTCCACTCAAGAGTAAAATTGAGTCTCTTGTGAAGTGAAGAGTCCTTACTCAGAAATCATTACCTGCTCTGTGACTGACACTAAAAATTCCTTACACAGGATGTGACAGAATGATAATTATTACAAGAAGCAGTCGAAGTAAAAACTTGATATGCACAGAGTACATAGTACATATATACATGTACATAGATATACTTGTGTATGTATTCATCTTAAGACATGGATGAGCAGATTTAGATTTATGTGCTCTGTGCTCCTATATGCTATATAATTTTTACGTTTCGCACTTTAATTGTATCCAGTCAAGTCAAAAAGGCTTATCACAGACTTTCGTTGTCTAAAGAAGATAGTAATGCAGATATAAGATGACTGTACGATATTGGTGGTTACATGAAATGTAATAAAAAAATAACTTGGAGAATATCTTGAAGGGAATAACTTTTTTTCTATAATTTTTTTTCTTTGTGTATTTGTTATACGTAATCTATGTTTAAGGTAGTTGCTGAAAAATCTTCTGAAATGCTATAAAACCTGTGACTAACAAGGTGCACGTATGTACAGAAAGTCAAACAAAGAAAGAATTAAAGTGCTTCTTGAATACAATATTCTCGATCTCGATATATGTATACGTTATATGTTGCAATGTATAGTAGAGTAGTGAATAGAACTCACATATTATAGGTGTATAAGATTCGCCAGAGAAGAAAAAATACGTGAAGGGTTTCTAACAAGCATAAAAGGACGAGAGACGTACGAGATGGATGCAATGCAATGATAATGATGATGTAGTTTTTGCCACACAATTACGATTTACGATACGTGTGTATTTTCACTCTGGAGGGAAGAGTGAATAGACATGGAAAATATGAGTGGATTTAGTAAAATTTTGTAAACGTAAAACGTGCTCGAAAACCTCACTTACTCACTATGACTGGCGAACATTTATTACTATCATTGCCACAGAGGAAGGTGATCATGATTCATCATCATCATGGTGGTAAAGGATTCGTTAATTTGAATCGTAACTTTTCGTCATTGAGGTAAAATGGATGAGAAATGAGAACTTGTCTGATGAAAGAAGGAAACTTAATCATTGTTCACATAAAAATTCATGGAGTAAAAATGCACTCAATATTTTTGTGTGCTCACCATGTTTTTTTCTCATTGCAGTCAAATAATTATGTTGTGTTTAACTTAACACAGAAGAAAGAAGTGGGAAAAGCAAGTGCAATGGGAATGGGAATGGTACTTTTGAAGTTTTTATCGGAATAAAAAACAGGTAGAAAATTTTACGTTTGTACGTAAAGTCTTGGTTTTCGTTGGCTACGCTTGAGTATCCTTGGAACGTTCATTGAGCTCTGTGCTCACAAGATGAAAAAAAATGAAGGCTATTCTTTATTCCATATAAAGAATGATAATATTGTTGTAATATAGGGTTTTGTGGACAAAGCCAAAGCTGCAATGAGCTCTTCTCTGTGTATGGGCTTTAGGGTGAAAAGTTTTTTATGTACGTAAGAGTAGCATTCGGGAGTTTTCTGAACATCCTTCTTCTGCTCTTGTTCTCCTTGCTTCAGTGCTGCTTCTCTGCCTTCTGACTTCACAGGAACGGTCAAAAACAGGGGTTTGAGACATTCTCATTTTGTTAGGCATTTTCATGTCGAAGACTTCACTATGCGTTGTAGGAGTTCTCACTGGTAGAGAGAAAAAAGTTGGAACGAAAATGTATGTATGTTACCGGTATCCATCCACAATATTCTACTTTGTGCTGCTGGAGAGGTGAAGAAGGGGTTTGCTTCAGTTTCGACTACGATCGGGTGCTTGCGCTCTAGCTTGGGGATTACATTGTGTTATATGTATATCATGCACAAGATCATTTCATATACCACCCCTGAACATTACATATATGTACCTAAGTGAACCAAGAATCATTCCAAAGTTCGTTCGTCTCTGGGAATAACCATGAAAGAATGAAAAGCAGTGAAGGCAAGCGTGGAAATAATGCTATCTGTAGGATGTAGCATACCTTTTTGCTCTTCTGAAGCTTTGTAAAACATATCCACTGAAAATTCACTTCGAGTTTTACTATGCGTCACTTTGGGTATTCGTATGTACTATGGTGTAGGTATGATTATGTATTTGTTACCATTTGAACAAAGGGCATATCCGTATATATGACTGTGGTATTGTATTGTAGTGGTACTGTAGAAAAGTAAGGTATGGTTGGGGCACTGTGACTAAGGGTATATGTACATATAATGAATATGTACCTAGTAGCTAGTGCATCTTTGTATCTTGGTAAAATAGAATCGATCCACAAAATAGCTGCATCAGCGCCAGCCTGCGTATGAAAAAGTGGATTTTTGTGCACAGACGAATCCTCATGGAGGAGAAGCTACGCGGAATAAAGTGTATTTTGTATTTGTGTGGATTTGGTTGTAAGGATAAAACATTGCATCTTGTAGCATGGAAGTGTTATAAAGGAAGTTTTGTGGATTTGGTGATTGCTTAAAAAGATTTTGTAAACAAATATTGAACCAAGATTTTATGAGCAATTGTGCATAATTCCAAGGTCAACAATGTCAGTTAGTAAAACTTTGAGTGATTTTAAAATGAGTGTTTCTAAAACATTGTGTTAAATTCAATAAACATAAAAGAAGTGGAAGGTTCTGCTGCTGCTTTTCTTGGTTGTTGAATTGTTGGTGTAGGGAATCAGGAATCATATATTGGTTGTTGGTGATTGGATAACGTTACGCCGCTACGGCATCATGTAAGTCATATAAGTGTCATCAATGCACTTAAACATTTATAATGTTTTCCACTTAAAAATATTATCCTATTAGTGTCATTCAAGTAGCTTCAATTTTAATTTGGTTGGTAGGAAGTAGGTGGAGAACTTGAAGTGTGACCTTAGACTCGTTGGTGAGGGGCCGAGGTTGGCCATCGGCTACTTTTTGCATTCGTCGCATATTCGTGGATTGCATATTTTATAGCACAAAACGAATACTGCGGAAGTAAGTGCTCTGAAAGCATCTGACTGTTAGGAAATCAGCAATATGGATTGGAATAATGTATTTGGAATTGAAGAAGGTGAAAGGGGAAGGAGCGCTGGACCAAACTTTTTTGTTCATTCCAACCAACCTGGAGCTGTGGCAGTTGTTTCAGATGATGGTGTCAATGTAATTCCTCTTGATGAGAGTAATGTAGTACTCCGAAGTATGGAAGAAATGCGTGCTGAACATGGGGGTGTAGAAGTGATAGAGATTTTAGAAGGTCAACCACCAATGGAAATCGTTGAGGAGATGAGCATCAGTACTACAGAACAAGAAGCAATTCTGGAAGAGTTTGAAACTCCGCCTAATCCCGAGGTGGGGCAACCTCAAGACTCTTCTATAAATGAAGATGAGGGGGAGGAAGAGGAAGTCAGCGTCGAAGCAGATTCAAATGGTGCTGAACATGTTCAAGTAAAATATAAAGCTTCAGAGAATGAAAACATACCTGAAATGGCAGAGGATCAGGATGAGGAAGAACCAGATGATACTCAATTGATTCAAGAAACTGACGGCAATACTGAGCAAGTTGATTCTGTAGTATTGAAGGAAGAAAGTATGGAATTAGTGGAGGCACTTTCTGCAGATGTTGAAAACGATGCTGAACTTGTAAATGTGAAATCTGCAGGCGAGATCCTGGAAGAAAATCAATCTGAACAATCTAGTCACGAAACCTGTGATATGACTGCAGAAGTTAAAGTAGATACTCCTTCTGTAATTGACACTGTCGTGGAAAATGTGGTGGTGCCTCCCACTAAAGGAATTGAGCAGCTTCAAAGTACTGAAGATATGCCGGAAGTTTCTACAGCAGCTCGGCCAGTTGTATTGGATGCCAAGACAGGTCAATTTGTGGCTATCTTAGGGGGTGGAGTCATAACAGTACCAGAACTGCCAGAAGACCATCAAGAACCTGAAGCGAAAGAACCAGAAATTGTAGAAATCTCCGATGATGAAGATTATGAAATTCTTAATGATTTATTTGAGGATGAAAACGACGACATAATTTACATATCCGACAACGAAGAGGACGAAGCGTACAAGATCCAGTTTCAAAATGCTAGAACGATGCAGCGAGTCAAACAGTCAGTGGATATCACAGCTGCTAATTACAAGCCTCGTTTTATTTCACGTGAGAAACTGCGTAGAAAACATCCCAGATATGCGGGTCTAACGTTTAGGGAGATTGTCAATCACGCTGTTGTTGAAGACAAAGTATTACCTGACTTCAATGAGCAAGTTCTTCCAAGAAAAGTTATTGAGAAACTTAGATGTTCGGGTCATTCGATTCATAAGTCTAGTAATGGTGCATGCGTGGTAACTTCGAAGCGTAAGAATATAAGAATGTATCATAGTTCGTGTAGTTCAAGGTTTGATCCAGTTTTAGCAGATCCAGTTCTGGAAAACTATGTGCAAGAATTTAGGAAATCCATATTGCCTGCCATGTGGAGGAGACGAATGTTTGGTAGTGTGGAGGTAGCCAATGAAGGAGACTTTAATGACGTGATCGTGTTATTTTTTGCCTATTGCTTGCTTCATGCTACTTGCGCGTTTTGCAAAAAAATATTTATTGTATGTTTTTGTTGAAGTCTGAATTATGCACTAATTTAATGTCTTTATGTAATCAGGTGGATCCGTCAAGTGTCATACCTGCATCAATTGGCTCAACTGGGTCTTCATCAATTGGCAGTGAGACTGATCCTGAATGTTTGGCCACCGATGAGGAAGAAAGTGAAAGTGAGTTGATGCAAGGGAGTGTAGCAGCATGGATTATTCCTGATTCTATCGCGTCTCGAACTCCATCTCCAGTAGAGCCCGATTTCGATGAGCCCCAATTTATAACTACTCAGGTAGGATCTCATACAATTGTTGAAGGACCTCCGACAAAGAAACGAAAGCAAAAGCATCATGAGCCCCAACCACATACCGATGGGAAAATATATCCCAAGCCCGCTTTCTCCTACTCTTGTTTGATTGGTAAGTTGTAACTTCCCTATACTATAATCTTGTAAGTATGTAGGTTGATATAGGTATTTGTAATTTAATATTTTTTTTTGCTTACAGCAATGGCACTGAAAAATTCTAAGACTGGCAGCTTGCCTGTTTCTGAAATTTACAAGTTTATGTGGTAAGTTTTTTTCATTCTTTACGTTTATGTCAATGAACTATGAACTCTTAAGGTTATCAAATGGACTTGAAATGCAAGTTATGTTGTATTGATTTTTGATAACGTAATATTTGTTCTGATTTTCAGTGATCACTTTCCATATTTCAAAAGTGCACCAAGTGGGTGGAAAAACTCTGTTTTAGGTATTTGTAATTTAATATTTTTTTTGGCTTACAGCAATGGCACTGAAAAATTCTAAGACTGGCAGCTTGCCTGTTTCTGAAATTTACAAGTTTATGTGGTAAGTTGTTTTCATTCTTTACGTTTATGTCAATGAACTATGAATTCTTAAGGTTATCAAATTGTCTTGTAATATTGAAATGCAAGTTATGTTGTATTGATTTTTAATAACGTAATATTTGTTCTGATTTTCAGTGATCACTTTCCATATTTCAAAAGTGCACCAAGTGGGTGGAAAAACTCTGTTCGGCACAATCTCAGTTTAAACAAATGCTTTGAGAAAATTGAAAAGCCAGGCAATGGCGCTAGAAAAGGGTGCTTGTGGGCTCTGAATCCTGCAAAGATTCACAAGATGGACGAGGAAGTTCAAAAATGGTCAAGGAAGGACCCTATTGCAATAAGAAAGGCTATGTCAGATCCAGAAAACTTGGAACTCATCTGAAAAGGGCGAATTGAAACGGGACTACTCTGGAGCTGGAGCTTCGGATGACGACGAAGATGAGGATTTCTCTGAACCTGCTACGCCTCTTACGCCTGCTCAGGTAAATTTTCGAACATATATTTGAGTTTGAGTCTCTATAGTTAGTCATTAGTAGATTTACATTTGGATTGTTAAATTTTTTTATTATAACAATGTGTTACGAAGTTTACGAGTATACTTAATTAGTTTATTTTTTAAATTCTAGGCTCAGGCACGAAGATCTCGTACCAATTCTTCAGATTCTACTCTGGAAGGTACCACGACAGTTGTGACCCCAGTTGTTACAACTGTTTCTCAGGTCCATGCTGCACTCCAGGTACACATCACATTGAAAAAGCAATGCTGATTCTGTATGCATGTTTCTTCCGTGACTAGCCAGCCATGGAAAGTAAAAAGAAGTATATCAATTAAACTCTATTTTAATTGTTTTGTTACAGCGTTCTGTGGATTCCAAAAGTCAACTGCATCTGAAGCGGGAGGACTCCGTGGAACTAGGGACAATCACCACCAACCTCCAAGGTAATTACGTATGTCACACACCAACAGGAAATGGAACATACACACTAAGTTTTGCAAACATTGGTTCCTCAAGCCCCCTGACGCCGATCATTATCCGCCGGACGCCCGTCAAATAAATGAACTCACAAAGGTCGTTCGTGTGGGTGGTGGTAGTATTACCGTTCCGTAACAAAACTGAGGGAGCCAAAGTCGTCAAATGAATCGGGGATCTTGAGTGAATTACCTTTAACCATTTTTGTGGAATCAGCTAACTCGCAGGGATTAAATTTACATTGTTTCTTGCGATTAGGTCAGTGTTTTTGTATATACAAAGAGTATTTCTAGGTAGGTAAATAAAAATATATTATCACTATTGTATGTATGAGTGTGTATAAAGGTACATATATACTATATATTTAGAAGGTACGAGTAGGCTACGACTCTGGTAAAAACGTATCATTTAATATTCCAATTTTTCGGAAAGGGCATTAATATGGATGGGCAACGGAAAAAACCATACAATGAATTTTAAATTGATGACAAAAATAGAGAGTTTACTTATTTTGTATTTAAATATACTGATTTTAATGAGTACAGAATATTCCTATACATAAAAATATTGTTATGAAGTGTGTATACTGTACTAATAAAAGGTAGAATACAGTTTATATATTAAAAAAATAGATTAGCTCTTGTAACTTCCAAATAAATAAATATTATATATAAATATATATATTAACGAAGAATTTCAGAAGAAATCTTTGTCAGGTTTTTGTCTGAAGCCTTCAGAGGGTGAGCTATGTTTGTAACCTTTCCTTACATCCTGAGATACTTATATAATGTCCCGTTATTGTTGAGTTTTTCATTTTAATAAAGTCTTGTACAGTTACTATCCTTTTTATAATAAAGAATAAAAAATATGTTCAGGTGTGTGTGTAAAAGTTGTGTTTATTTTCATTGATCTGATGTTGAAAGTGGTTAAAAACAGTAACTTGTTTGCATCTACCTAGTAATATCATTGAGCTTCGGTTCGTATTGGTAAAAATACTCCATAATAACGCACTCCTTGAACTACCAGCCGTGTTTCATGAAAATATAAAATTTTCTCTTTATCGTCATCCCTTTGCTGATCCATATACATTTCATCAAACTTCTCCACACTTTTCAAACTTTCGTTAAAATAGTGGTGGGAATATCGCACAAAGCGACGATAAGCGTCTAGGAGGCGAATGCGAGCATTGTCACTGTCGGGATCATTAGATGCTATTTTTGTCTTCAGCTTGTCATATTTGTGACGTAGAATGCGATTTCCATTCTGAATATAAGCTCTCAATGATAAGCATGTTGTAAAATTGAGAGAAAGTTTGGAAAAGAAGGAGGTGAAAGATGAGTTACCTGTAGTTGTTTTCGCAAATCTTCACATATGGCAGACCTAGCGGCGATTGACAGGCGAAAAAGTTGGGATTGGTGGTAAGGGCCTTTGCAATTGTTTTTCACGTAATAGCTGTCTTGCGACCAAAAATGGTGAAACCATTTGCGAATGAATTCGTCCATATCAAATTTTGGGATTGTGAAGCCACTTTCAGACTCTTTCTGGATACCAAATACNGCGAATGAATTCGTCCATATCAAATTTTGGGATTGTGAAGCCACTTTCAGACTCTTTCTGGATACCAAATACCGAAACGGATGAATATGTGGGGAATACTTTTAGTTTAGCCGGGAAAGCAATACACAAGCAAATATGTTTTCCCCACCTGTTGTTTTAGCACTAGTGGATTCAACTGTGGAGCACTTGAAGAAAGTATACGTTCACTTTCTCTGCATTCTACTTGAGAGTTACGTTTAGAAGAGGGAAGGTCGCTTCTGGAAAGAGATTCCCCTTGAGATTTAGCTGTAACTTTCTCCAGCTTTTCCTGAAAATTAGGATAAGAATCACAATATTTAACATAACTACATACATGTAAAAATTTAGCTGTTCCCCTGCAACTTGCATGCATAAATGTACCACTCTATCTATACGTAAAGATGAATTATTGTTGATGTACAAAGTATAAAATTACCTCTTGAATCGCTAACAACTTATGGAGATACCGGATGGTTGTCTCACTATCCATTAGAAGTTTTTTATAGTTTGCACGGTCCCTGTAAGTGAAACTGTAATGCACAGAAATAATGAAATCATATGAATATAAGTAGACATGCAGCGTGTTCAGAATATTCCGGAAAAAAACACATTTAAAAATTAAGAAACCAAACGGAAAAGAATATTACTCGATATCATTATCATTCTCGTCAGCAGTAACACTTTCTCTATCAGCACATCCAGGAATAGGAACTTGCAAATGTGGATCACCGTGACCAGCCAAAGTCAATGTTGGCTTATTACGAGGAAGCGACATGGGCATATTATTTTCAGGGTCAGAATTGTAAGCAGTTGGATCTGATGATTGAGGTCGAGACTTTTCTCGCAAGTATTTCTGGCCATGTCTACCATTTTCTGTAGTCTCCATTATACTACTTTCCTTGCACTTATTTTCCACTTCAATCGGTTCTTCTACAATCGTTTCTAAAACGCTTGGGTGCCCCACTGTTGTCAGTGCCAGTGGAGGCACTAGTCCAGGTTCCACGTTTTGATTCTTCGATCTTTCACCACCGAAATAACTGAAAGTTTTAGTAGGAAGAATCGCTTTCAATCTACTTTCACCTGTACCAGGTTGAACCAGCTCTTCATTTACTGCTAAGCGAGGAATTCTCGACTTGTTAATCTTCTTGCAAGACTTTCCCCGGCTGCTGCTATCACGCCGCTTTCTCCGTTGCAAAGTCTTTTTGCGCTCATTACATTTGTCTTCTTGAACTTCATACTCCGTAACAGTTTCTGTGATGACCCTGGTGAGAGCAGCATGCTGTTGATGGTTGATAAAGGTATTATTGGGCTGATTCCTCGTAAACTTGGGGGAAAAGGGAACTGTTTCTCGGTTATTGGAACGCATAGCTGAAGGCCCGTAGGCTATAAATGCTTTCTTCTTGTAAAATAGATCTTCGTATGTGGGGGTGTTGTTTGTCTTGGAGTAAGTTTTAGTTCTTGCAGTTGTCACGCTAGAAATGAGACTGCCACAATAAGAAGGGTCCGCTGGTGAAGTTACGGACAACTTTGGAGCGATTGCAATGGTCTTACACTTTGGTAGCCCGTTCGTGTTAGAAGAGATGGGTTGGCATTGGTGGTTCATTAAAAATGTTGGAATACGTTGCTCCTCAGAAACCTTTGATTGCATTGACGAAGTTGAGCTCGAACCATATCCGCTTGGAATAATGGAGGAAGTTGGATTGCTGTCCTTTTCCGACTCAGATAGGACTTTTGTCATTCTTCGAGAACTTGGTAAGGGTGATGCAGGTTCTTTAGTATTATTTGAAATACTTTCACCGATCTCATTTTGTAGTGGTGAAACTTCATTCGGGTGACTAATGTTCAGAACAGTTGTTTCCTTGTACAGACGTGAACTCTGGTGTTTGATAAGCGAGTTCATTAGGTTCTTCGACCAACGACGTCATTGCATTATCCATGATCATGCCATTTTCCGATGCTTTAGCTTCTGTGCATTCGTCATTCGTTTTGTGAATGATTGACATGCTAACTTTAGGTGAAAGGACGACACAGCTTTCAGGCTGTTCTTTAGTTTCAACTGGCATCAAGGGTGGTTCTTGGTGAGCAGTTATCTTGGAATCATGGGTGACCTCATTTGTTTGAGAGACAGAGCAAGGAATACGTGCTTGGTCAACCCAGGCATTGATTCTTTCACGGGAGCAAGTTTCATTGGGTAGTTTAGGAGCTGGAAAGATATCCTTCCTTAAATTACTTTTTATTACATTTGTGTGTGACTCCGCATTGAGAAGGTAAAGGAGATTTGACCCTTGTTCTAGGAAAGGTAAAGGAAGACTCTTGAGTGGGCAAAGGAATAATGGGATCACGAATCGTTGTTTTCGGAGAGAAAGTAGACGTAACATTTGACGTATGGTTTGGGGTGTCAACGACATTAGAATTTTTATTCATTTTGGATTTTATTGTCCCGAAGGGTTTTGATTCGGCATTTTGTTGGAATGCTTTCCGAGTAGTTAACGGTTCTTGTTTATCATGCTTCTGTTTATCCGTATTTGACGTATTACATACTTTTACCGGAATTTCTGGAACTGCGGGATGCCAGGACTTTACTAGACTTGCTGCATTGAGATATTGTTGATAGCGACTCCATTTTAATGTTGCCGTCAGAATTGTGGGAAAGTTTGTCCTTACTACTCACTACGGCTTCTACTTAAGTTGTGTGGTTGCCCTAATGAAACTGTATGATTTACGATGTACAGCTTGCATATATTTGATAAAAATTCAATGAACAGCCTGTAAATTACATAATACGCACTAACCACGCTTTCTCTTTTCGAGTTTATTTGTGTCTTTGTAAAGGCACCTTCTCAATCCTCCCCTAATTATCAACCTCACTCAAATTGACCTAATTTCATTTGGAATCAAAGACAAAACCAAGTTATGACTTTCGTTCCATTCCATGACAATTTCAAAGGTAAGAAAAAGGATGAAAGTAATAGTTGCGTCAACTGTAGGGTTAGCCAGTGCTGTACGTAGGTCAGGCCGGTCAGGGTCATATCCAGATTGAGTAGTCCCGTCTATTGCAGAGCTGCATGATTGCATATATATATTCCAACTCAACATTCATATTCATCCTTCGTAAGTTTATAATCCTTTTCTCCTTCTTCGTGTATACTCTTCTTGCTCATTCATTTTCATCTCACAAACCAACCCAGAAACCAGTTTCAAGCTTGCACCCTTTTCCATTGACTCAACAATCAACCCAACCTGTTGAATAAATGTGATTAATACCAAAACCAAAAGTACAATGCAGAAAACTACCTC
>JAANSM010003222.1:0-13322 GCA_036850725.1 Orchesella villosa | reverse complement strand
GCCGGAAAATATTCACGAGTGGCCGGAGGTGCAGTGGGCAAAAAATATTACTACAAAGTGGCGAATGGTATTTAAAAGTGC
Source organism: Orchesella villosa (assembly GCA_036850725.1). Classification (NCBI taxonomy): domain Eukaryota; kingdom Metazoa; phylum Arthropoda; class Collembola; order Entomobryomorpha; family Orchesellidae; genus Orchesella; species Orchesella villosa. The sequence continues at coordinate 13,241 of JAANSM010003222.1, read as the reverse complement.
CTCGAAAAATGGATCCCTAATAAAAAGATTGAGAAATAGTAAATAGATTCGGATGTCATGTATCAACATACAAATACAATCTAGACTTCTTGAGAAGCACAAGAAACGTCAATGTCGTACAAAGTTATGAAAAGTTCTTTGAAACCAATTGAGACTTATTTCCTGGTCCACAGAACTACTACAATATGACGCTGCCTGAATGGACAAACTCAGTTTATGGAACGGAGGAAGTTACTAACATTGCCCTGTTCTACTTTCAATTCCTAACTTATACATATGAAATGAAGCGACTTCGCACTGGTCCTCTACTTTCTAAACTTGTTGGAAACATGAATAAAACGCGAGAAAGTGCTGCTGGTCTTGAGATTAGTGAAAGCGAGAAAATGTACTTTTTCTCTGGCCACGACCACTGCATTTCGGGAGTACTTGATACTTTACAAATGTATGACAAGAAAAGACCCCCTTTCGCATCGGCACTTCTCCTAGAAGTTCACCAAGAACAGGATTCTCAAGAATTTTATATAGAGGTACGAATTAAAATGTATCAAAGAAGTAAGCATATTTTAAGTATCTCCTTGTAAGCGCTTGTTAGAGGATGCGACATTCTCAATGCCAGTTGTAAATTGATGCGGAATCAGTGAAGCAACTCGTGGCTCCATACAAGAATGGGTAAATAATATGGTGGCTGAATCTGTGGAGGAAATTGGAATTTACACTCCAGTGCATCACAGTATATTATTACATAATTGCAATGAGTTGTGGCGTGGCTACAGTGTTTAGTGTTTGGCGTTTCCATAATACGTTCTTATCCCCTTTCTGTTCTCTATATCCACCATTCATATAGATTTATTACCGAAACGACACAGACCAAGACGCGTATAGGATGAGCATTCCAAATTGTGAAGAACCTTGTAGTTTGACCGAGTTTAGTAAATTATTAGATCCTTTCATTCCTACAGACTGGAGTCAAGAATGTCAACTTCCAAGTGAAGAAGAATCGTTTCCCACAGGTAATGTCAATACAACGATCTTGTTATATATGCACGTTTAATCATTCTGTTACGGTTAGTAATGGTAAACATATTCCAGCAACAAGCAACAGATTCGTCTAGAGGAAAATCTGTCAAAGGTTTCCATTATTTATTTTGTGTTGCAGGTTGGATAATTTTGTCAATTGCTGCCCTGTGGATCCTACTATTTATTTTGCTACAATGTTGGCTCCGATCTGAGTGTTGTACTAGGAGAAGAAAGTTCCAAGATTTGTATTCTCAACTTACTTGAAAGTTTCATGCCTGGAGATCATATTAATTGTTCTGTATATTTCATTAAAATATGTTCATCGGTGTGTGGTCCTATTTTCATTTCCTGTTGGAATATACTTATGTTTTTGAGAGTTAATACAAATAAACTTATTTTTATAAAAGACAGATTTATGATTATACGCAGTCGTCTCGCCCTCTACATTCAATATATTAGAACTTGCAGCAGCCTAGGATTATATCATCTTCACCACTAGTACGAAAAAACAAAATACTCACACCTTCCTCCTATAGTCCCATCCACACATATTATTTCTCTTCATTCCTATGGATGTGGTCGTCTTCGCCGACAAGTTTTGGACGCAGATAGTTAATAGTGATAGTTAAAATTAAAAATTACGGTTGTTTTCGACGGACCGACGGGTTTACACATTTGATATTTTATTCTATATTTTATCATGATTGAAAAATTGGTTCGATTTTGATCGAAAAATTGTTTTCCATAGTTTACTTTCAGCATGGGAAGATCACGATCCAGGTCATTCATCATCATCGTCATCGTCGAAGGATGGACGGAGGCACAAACGGAAGAAGAACAGAAGTTCACGCTCTTCCAAGAGAAAAAGATTGGATAACCTGGAAACCCAGGTAATGGAAATAAAGGAACTCGTTCGGGAGTTAATTCCAAAAGCGGCTGGTGCCTCCAATATACCTCCAAGTTTTAAAGAACCTGAAAGTGAAAAGAAAAGTAACTCGTCGACTAGTGACGAATACGTTAGATCAAACTATGATCAATTTGACGAAGACAACTGTCTTACTGGTAACCCCGATGCTAAGTCGGTGGGAATGGAACGCTCAAACTGTAGCGTGAACGAGAAAAATGAAACTCTTGAGATTTCAGTGATGGATCATGAAATCCAGGAATTGCTCGGGGAGCCTCTCAAGTCATTAGACAATGGGCCCGATATTCATCATGAACTGGCATCCCGATGGAATGCTATAGCCAAAAAAGGATTGGCGAAGGAGGACAGGGAAAAGATCCGAAATAAATTCCTACCACCGGCCAATGGCAACTTTTGGAGGTCCTCCCCTAAACATGGAATTAAGCAAGGCTGTTAACGCTTTCACACGAGGACGCGATGAGGAACTTCTCCGTATCCAGAAAAACTTAGAAACCTCCATCACTGGGCTCGGTAACCTACTGTCATCTATTTTGGATGATCAAAGTGACATGACGCGCAATGCCATGATTGCATCTGTCAGCGATTCCGCACGGTTTTTAGTAGGTACTCAGTACCAGATGTCAGCTTTCAGAAGAAAGCAAATAAAGCTTAATGTCAAGGATCCTGCTATACAGGAAATGCTGACTGAAGTTCCTATTTACCCTCAACTATTTGGTGAAGACTTATCTACCAAAGTTAAGCAAGCCCAGTCAATTGTAAAAATCTCCCAAGACATTACAAAAGGAACCGATAAGCGTGTAAGTTTGTTTGCAAGAGACAAACCAAAAGATTTTCCAAGATCTAGGACTGGCAATGTGTCAACACAATCACGAGGTTCTTTAAACTTCAAGCGCCCACTCTCCCGCTTCCGAACATCCAGCAAGGGGGGTGGGCGGACCAGGCGGAACTAAGTTTAACAGAGGTAAAGTTAATTTCTGGACGTTTAAAATTATTTAAGTCCAACTGGTTGGAAATTACTCGGGATAAACAGCTTCTCAGCATTGTAAGTGGTTACAAAATCCCGTTTAAAAACATTCCAATGCAGAATTCTCTGTCAAATTCCTAAGCCGCCAAGCCGCCACCTTGATCTTGACGAAGCGATTGAGAAGTTGTTCAATATTGGTGCTATAGACGAATGCACGCACTCGGAGGGGGAATATTTATCTTCAATATTCCTAATTCCAAAACCCGACGGGTCAAAGAGATTTATTTTTAATCTAAAAAATTTAAATGAATGCATTGATAACGTTCATTTCAAAATGGAGGATATTCGGTCTGCAATTAACCTGATACATGCAGGGTGTTACATGACCACAATAGATCTTAAGGATGCATACTACACCGTACCCGTGGCACAAAAGTGCAGAAAGTACCTTCGTTTTGAGTACGCTGGTAAACTGTATGAATTTAAATGCTTGCCATTTGGCTTATGCTCTGCACCCCGCGTTTTTACCAAACTAATGAAGCCAGTAGTTCAGTTCCTTCGTCAGCATCAAATCGTCCTCGTTATTTACTTGGACGACCTGCTTATCATTAGTAAAAAGTATCTGAAACCAGTAGTTCAATTCCTTCGTCAGCATAAAATCGTCCTAGTTATTTACTTGGACGACTTGCTTATCATTAGTAAAACGTATCAGGAAGCTACCACAAATACTAAATTTGTTACTGACTTTTTGGAAAGTCTTGGGTTTGTAATTAATTACAAAAAGTCTCACTTGACCCCTTCTACAAGACAAAGATTTCTTGGATTTTTATTAGACTCAAATGAAATGTGCATATCCCTCCCAGAGGAGAAAACTTCCAAAGTCATTTCTAAATGTCATCGTTTGTGTTCATTTAGTCACTGTCTCATTCAAGATTTAGCAGAGACCCTCGGTCTCCTCGTATCTAGTCTTACCAGCCGTGCCGTATGGTCTTCTATATACAAAATTATTAGAGCGTGAGAAATATCTTGCACTTCAGCGGAACGGTAAAAATTACTTTTCCAAAATAACTGTTTCACATACAGTAAAGACTGAGCTAAGTTGGTGGCTAAAGACTCTCCCAACTTCCAAAGCAAAAATTCGGGACGATAGCTATGACTTAATACTAAGTAGTGATGCGTCTCCAGCAGGTTGGGGAGCTTACTGTGAAGGCGTATCGATAGGTGGAATATGGAATGAATTGGATTCTAATAACCATATAAATTATTTGGAATTGCTAGCTGCATATTTTGCTATATGTTCATTTGCCAAGGATAAGAAGAATATTCAAATTCTTCTGAAGATTGACAATACAACTGCCATGCACTACATTAACAGAATGGGTAGTGTAAAGTATAAAAAGCTATACGATGTTACACGTAAAATTTGGCAGTTCTGCGAGGAACGAAGCATTTGGATAAGGGCTAACTATATTTCAAGTAAAGAAAATGTGGAGGCAGACTTTATGTCACGCAATTTTGAGGTTGAATGGTCCTTAAATAACGACAATTTTTTAGAATTAATTACTGAATTTGGAAAACCATCGCTAGATGTATTTGCCTCCGTCAACAATGCAAAATGCAGTCACTACTGTTCTTGGCTGCCAGACCCTTCTGCCATTGCGATTGATGGCTTCACGATCTCCTGGAATGAGGATTTCGTGTATATATTCCCTCCTTTTAATTTACTCTCACGTGTACTTAGGAAGTTCATTCGAGAAAAATGTACGGGAATTGTTGTTGCCCCTGTTTGGGAAGCACAACCTTGGTTCCCTATTTACCAGTCCTTACTTGTTAGGAAACCTGTTTATTTGAAACCTAAAAGCGATCTTTTAACATTTAATAATAGGCCTCATCCCATGTGGAAAACGCTTACACTGATGGGAGGACTTTTGTCAAGCAAGCCTACATAAATAAAGGATTCACAGAGGAAACAATCAACTTAATGTTAAACTCAATTACTAAAAGCTCATGGAATCAATACCAACCAACGTTAAACAAATGGCAACAGTTTTGCAAGAGAAGGAACACATCTCCATTCCACTTCAATGTTCAATTAACTTCAGATTTTTTGCTGGATATATTCAATTCAGACGTTGGGTATGGCGCAGTCAACACTGCACGATCAGCTCTATCGTTATTTTTAACTGATGAAAATGACAAGACTATTGGAACAAATCCTGCAATTTCCCGTCTACTCAAAGGAGTTTCTAAAATACGACCCCCCAATCCTCGCTATGACACGACTTGGAATCCTGACAAGCTGTTAGAATATTTAAAGTCTCTCTACCCTCTGGAAACGCTGTCGCTCCAAGAACTATCAATGAAAATAGTATCGCTAATGGCACTCGCAACTGCACAACGCGTTCAAACCCTTTCTCTCATCAAGATTTCTGAGATCTGTGTGTTGGAAGATGTCATCAAGGTGTTTGTTTCGTCACGGACTAAAACAAGTCTGACCGGGAAGTTCTCAACCCTGCTTACTTATCCCATACTTTAAAGATAATCCTGAGATGTGCGTTGCATCTACGCTGGAACACTACATAGAACGTACACGAGTGCTACGCTCAGAAGGAGACCAGCTTTTCATCGGTTGCACTAAACCTCATCACCCAGTGGGCACCCAGACAATCTCTAGATGGATTTAGGAACGCCCTGGAAAAAGGTGGAATCGATGTCAACACGTACAAAGCTCACAGCGTACGTCACTCTGCTGTGTCTGCAGCAAAACGAGGTGGTTTAAGTGTTGAGCAAATCTTGTCCCACGTTGGATGGTCTAAGAACTCAACTACGTTTGCTCGTTTCTACAACCGGCCACTTGACTCCTCTGAAGCGTTTCCATTATCAGTTTTGGTTACTTCAACAAGTCAAAATTTAAACTAATTTTTATTTAAACAGGATTTATCAAATCTACTTCGCTAATAAATTTCATGTAAAACTTTAATCTGCGTCGTCGTTTTTTCAAGTCTTTAAAATACTGCAAGTTCTAATATATTGATGTAGAGGGCGAGACGACTGCGTATAATTACGTAATTAAACGAACTTACCTTAAGTGAAGTTCTATTGTAATTATACAAAGGAGTCTCGCCCGAAACATCAATACCCACCCTCCTCAAAACGCATTCTGCGTTCTCCCTACATTTGAAAAAACTAATTTAGACTGAATGAAGAGAAATAATATGTGTGGATGGGACTATAGGAGGAAGGTGTGAGTATTTTGTTTTTTCGTACTAGTGGTGAAGATGATATAATCCTAGGTCTGCTGCAAGTTCTAATATATTGATGTTTCGGGCGAGACTCCTTTGTATAATTACAATAGAACTTCACTTAAGGTAAGTTCGTTTAATTACGTAATTTTAATGAGTAGTGAGACGAACAGGTCTAAATTATAATGTCTAATCTTGTTTTTATATGAATAATCCATCATTCTACAGCTCAAAAATCTGTATTTATCTTTAATTTATTATAATGCAAACAATAATATACATTTCCAAATTAATAACAAGCTTACATCACATCCGTTGACATATCAGTAACAGTAATTCAACCTTAATTATACACAAGTTACAAATATACAAATACAAACTAATTTCAAAACAAAAGAAAAAAACTACTTTTATTCTTAAACTATTTGCAACCTTTTGGTGAAACAGAGACTGATTGACTAAGAGAAGCTATTAAAACCTCCTGCAAATTCTCCGATTCCACAAAAATTGTAGAAGTATGGGTATCATCCCCATCATCCGCATCAGTCACAAGGTTTCCAACTCCATCCTTCTCACCAGTTTTCTCAATACCTTTTGAGATTGAGCTACCTTCATTTGGGATGGGAAACAACGTGTATTTTCCACAGTGGACAAGATGCTCCGCTGAAAAAAAAATACCAGAGAAAACCCCTCAACATCAAAATGATTTAAAATTCCTACAAAAGAATGCACTTCAAACTTTCAAAGTGAAATAAAAACTCAGAACTAACCCAAAACATTAGGATTTTTGGAGAGAAAGCCACATTGACAGACAAGAGGATTGCTCAACATCTCCAATTTATTTCCCTTAAGAACTCTTCCGCTTTTGGATTTTTCCTCAACCCCCCCAAACGCAGATGCCTCTCCATGTTTCACCTCATGATGCAAATTCATCGCGGCTTCACAAGCTGTCACGTAAGCGCACTTGGTGCATCGGATACGTCCACTAAAAAACCAAAATGAAACAATTTATTTTTCTAAAAAATATTCTTTATAAGTAAGTTTAACGATTTAAAAAAATAGCTAAAATTTATTTGAACTAACATAAAATGATTCGGAATCGTGATATCTAGTCCACACTCATAACAAAGGGCTTTTCCATTCTCCAATTTTGGCACACAAATATTATACATGGAACCCCCAAACTTTTCATTAATTTTCCCCGGAATTGGAAGAGACAACGGGGCATTCAACGACGCAACTAGTTCAGCCAGTTCAGGAATAGCCAAAGCCAACTTTGGATTCTTCCGAGGTTCACTCAACTTGCGCTTTTTCTTTGGAGGAAAAGGTCGAGCACGCGCAGGGCTTGAAATTGATGATGACTTCATATTTCCACTCATCGGAGTCGGAGAAGGCAGTGCAGGTGGTTTAGCCATTGTCACAAGAGGGTGGAGCTCACGATAAGGAAGCATTTTAGAGTAGGGCAGCCACTTCCTTCCAAGAATTCCGTTTTTGGTTGAATGGCTTGAGCTCAAGTGGTGACGGAGATCATCTTCATTCGCAAAGGAGAGGACGCATTTTGGACACTTTTTAGTTCGCTTCAATTGATGGGCCTGAAGGAGAAAAATAATTGTTATTTTCCCAAGTTTTTAGAGACAATTTATTTAATTTTTGATTTTCATTCAAACTAAGACTAAACTAACCTGAAGGTGAACCACAATAGTTTGTAAATTCCCATTCGTTTTCGCTGCCAAAACTTTGAGACAGTAAGGACACATCACATAGCCAATAGCTCCATGCACATCGCCAAAATGATCCACAACTTCGGTATGAAACGAGGAAGAAAAGTCACAAACTGCACAAGAATATGGGGCTTCCGCCTCCACATGAAGCTCCCACATGTGGATCGTGAGCTCCATTTCTGTCTTGAATTGGAGCTCGCATATCATACAAACTTGGGGAGATTTGAGAAAATAGTGCATCTGAAAGAAAACAAGAAAGGAAAATAAATACAATTTTTTTTTAGAATTTTCACCATTTTTTCTTAAGACCTTTAGCTTACGTCTTCCAGATGTTCCTTCAAGGGCACGTTGTTATACTGAAGACAATACTGACAAAGGGAAAGCTCCAACGTCTTCTGCAGACCGGAAACGTGGACCCCCAAGTGACGAATTATATCACGATTCGACAGCGCAAAAGTTTTGGGGCAGAGTGGACACTGAAAAACACAAATGATTTCAACAAATTAAAAAGGAATTTCAAAAATTGAAAATCGTTCATAAATCGATTCAAATAAAACTTTACCTTGAGAAAAGTAAAGCGACTGAGTGACCAATGCTTTGCCTGCTGAGCTTCACTCCTTCCATAATAAAAACGGTCAATGTTGAGCACCTTTGGAGCTTTCTTAAAATAATTCACTTTGTCTTGATAGTTATTCTGATGGACGTCATCGTCAAGCGTGATGATTTCTCCCACCGTTTGAGGTTTGGGGAGCTTTCTCTTTTGACCAGTTAAAGTTGAGGAGGAGGAGGCTTGGAGATTTCGCTGATTTGTAGGATTAACAGGAAGAGGATGATTTACACCGGAAATTAAGCTCCCTGACATATCCAACTTCACTTTCAAAATGTAATTAATACACTCTCGAATCCCGGGCTTGACACGGAGCGTGATGGGAATGGTGTTGAGAGGCGAGCGGATTGTTTGTTTGGTGACGGAACAATCTACAAAAGGATTTTCCCGAACTTTGCTCAAACGCGATATCAAACTCATCCCGTCTTTTATGTCCCACATAGTGATTTCTACGATGTGATCAATAATCGACTCATAAGTTTGGAGAGTATTGTGGTCATGCCGCTCTCTCCAGCAGAGCTCGTCGAGGAACTGTTGGATAATGCTTTTACTCAAGACTGTCAACGTGCTCTGAAAAAAAACATGAATACATTTTTTATATAAGTTTTCATACATCCATTTCATGATTATTTCGTATTTTTATCTAAAAATATTATGAATGTTTTTCTCACAGAAAATATCTTAGGAACAAAATGTCTCAGATAATTCATCACGTTAGCATTTGTCGGCGCCCCTTTCTTCTGCTCCTTCTGCGAACTCTGGATAACACTAGTAAACCCCATCTCCGTAAAGAGTGTCTATCAAAATCAACATAAAAATGAAATAAAATCTCAAAATCTCATTCAAAAAATGCAAACAACACAAAAAATTCAACATACCTTATCAATAATTTCATCCACAAGAAGAGTACTCCGTCTATCCACCCAGTGGGTCAACGCCCACAAAATCTGAAAGGCTCTCGCCCCTTGCTCCGCCTCAACCCCAACACTTCCACCCTTACTCTTCATTCCATGCAAAACATTAATCACTTTCAGCCTCACCATCTTCGTCGCCGGATCAAATACCCCGAGAATCTCAATCTTCACACTTTTCCTTCCCTTCTGAGTTTCCGCACTGCCACCAAGAGTAATCACCCCAATCTCGACGTATTTCATTTCTCCCCCGAGCAACGGACACTTTTCATGCAGCCACAAAATGCAGACAGCTCTCAACATAGTATAAAAGTTTTTGAGGAAGACACTCGGTATCTTGACCCACAACATCACATTTTCCACTGGGGTTTGACAAGCCCAATGATAAATCAATTTGAGGAGGGTTCCTGGGGGGTATTTTGAGCCCTCAAAAATGGAGCCTTTAAAGACAGACACTTGCTTTCCTCGGCAACACTCCGCAGACCAAACGTAGCCGCCACTGAAAGCTTCTTTAGAATTATCCGCGTACATCCCCAGCTTCATTGGTTGGACATGTTCACCTTGTGGGTAGAGAACGCAATGTTGTTCCACCTTGAGGAGGCCCCGTCTTATTAGCCACTCCGTGAATTTTGAGGGGCTGGCTTGGAGAGCCTCTTTCACTTTGGAATCAAGGGTTTTCCTACTTTTTGCTAAGAATTGGGGCCCAGGTTTTGCAGTAAGACAAGGTTTCACTTGGACTATTAGTGAGGGAAACGTTTTCTTGTCAGAACCTTCATTGTTTATGTCATCTTCCTCAAGGGTGCCGGGGAGAGGGCGCAGGGTACCGGCTGTGATTATTTCTTCAGGTAGATCTTGATTTTGTTGAACTTTTTGAATTTGAAATGCAACATTTTCCTTGCCTACAGACCGGGAAGGAGGTGGCGGCGGAGGGGGAGGTTGATCCCTCGAAGGACGAGACTTCGGAACGGAAGCGCCTGGATATTGTTTTGGTTGAGGACGCTGAGGGTTTGGCTTTGGATTGTTAAGTTGTGGAAAAAACTGAGGTTGAGGGTGAGTTCCTCGCTCTGGATTCGGAAACCGGTTGTTATTGTTAATGTTCGAGTTGGCGGAGGAGACCTTCTCGATTTGGATTCCTGAGGGGAGGCGAATTAACTGCTGATTTGCAAGTATCACTTGAGACTGTGGCTTGGAAGAGAAACAAAGGTTCCCATTTGGCTTTGGCTTCTGACTTTGATCTTGCCCTTGAGGAAGATTTACGCGTCCGTAAGTAGCTGGGATTAGTTGTCTTGTAATCTGCATTTGGCTTCCTGGTCGCACTGAATAGGGAGCGGAGGGAGGCGCTTGGACAACTGAGGTGGAGGAAGAGAAAAGCAAAAAGTAAAAAAAAACATTTGAAATATAGAAATAATTAATAATTTGCAATTAAAAATTGGTACTTACTTTGATACTGTGAGGGAGGAATGGTGACAACGTTGTTGGAGTTGGATCCGTCGGTAGTAATGATGCTGATTGTTGGAGAGAGAGGTACCTCACCTCCTCCTCCTCCACCTGAAGGGTTTGGTGGCCGTGGTCGGGTAACTTGACCAGCAGGTGGGACTCCATTTCTTGGTCTTGGTCTTGAGGAAGCGGGAGAAGGTCGAATTGGAACTGGCCCAAGTGGGCGAACATTCCCACTCATTCCCGATCTTGGCGCAGGAAACTGGACTCTAGATCCAGGTGGTTGATGAGCGAATCCCCGTGTCATTTGATATCTCGTAATTGGAGACGGAGCTGAAGGAGTCATCCTGATGAGGGGCTGCCCTTGAGGAAAGTTCCTTCGCCTTGTGGCTTCATTCTCCCGATTTTTCATTCGTTCCATCAACGCTTTTCTCAGTTTAAAAAATTCTATCCTCAATTCCTCATGGTTTGGCTATTTTTCAAGGAAAAAACATAAAAAGGAAATTAAACCGTTGACAATTCACAATCATTTTTTATCATTAAAACAACTTTTAAAATTACTCTGACTTCAGACTTACGACACGATAAAATGAGCCCAAATCATGCATCTCCTCCTCCACCGTCAGATCAAGGGTCATCCTTTTCAGATCCGAAGCGGATATTTCATTCCGATTCAAGCTAACTTCTTCAATAATGAAGATATCATCATCATCAGAAGCACCGTCTTCTTCGTCGTTTTCAGCGATTTCAGCAAAGTTCCTTACAGAGATTACTGGCCGGTTATCTTCTGGTTCTAGCTCAACTTCAGTAGCAACTTCTTCACCATCCGCATCCTTTCCTTCTGGCTTATCAGTCTCCGTTAACCGTTGGGGTATTCTATCCTCCACCTCCATCTCGAGCTGTGAAGCAAAGGTCATTGACCCGATTGTTGTTGCTGATGATAATTGGCTATCATTCCCATCTTTCCCGTTGGTACTGCTCAATTCTACGGTGATATCCAGATCCAGCTCATTGCAACGATTATCATTGTCATCAACAGGATCCACATTCATTCCAGAATTGAGGGTGACTTCCTTCTCCAGACTTTCTAAACAGGTGAGATCCAGTTCAGACCCCATTTTACGGTCGTAACACGTCCAAAACGTCACCTCACGTCTCGCCTTGTCACTTGTTCCTCTGTTGATGATTAATGATTGATTGACAATTGGATGTCAAAATTGAAAATGAGAAACTTTAGGAATAAATCACTTGTCACTTGTTGACTGTCAACTGTCACTGTCAAAAAAACTCAGTTTAATTTTATTTTCGCAAATACACAAACAATCGACACATGTGACACGCAAAACTTATCTTTTCAAAAAGAACAGCAAAAGCACTCTCTAAGAAAAATTAGGTGGACTTAAATAATTGAAACGTCAAAAGTTGAAAGTGAAATTAATGTCATGACAACGAAAGCGACGACAGGCAAAGGCAAGCACACGACGACAATCAACAATGCGACAGCTCTTTTTTCTATTCTGTAACGCTGAACGTCCGAGTTGAGACTTGGAAAATTGTTGGGATTTTTTTTTCATTTAAATTGCGCTGTAAGATACACGGCGTCGAAATAAGTCATAAATATTGAATGTGTTGCATATATAATACCTATCCTTGCTATAGCCGATACTACCCTTGGCAAGCGGCCAAATTATTAATAAACTTAATAAATAGCTTGTTAGCTACGGTAGTTACGTAGCTGTTACCAAACCAACAAATGACAAATGGCTATAAGTATGATTATAATATAACTACAAACTATAACTATGACAATAACCGGGGGCCTAGAAAGTTTTATAGAGACTTCCAACGCGAATTCCGAAATTCCCGGAAATTCTTCGTTAGCACCAAAATCCCGGATTTTAAGTTCGAAAAATACTAAAAACTCCCGGAAAACGCTCGAAAATACACTAAAAAGTTCGAAAAATGTTCGAAAAACACACCAAAAAATTCTCGGAAAATGCTCGAAAAACGCTGAAAAGTTCGGAAAATGAACCAGAATCTCGGAATTTAGGGGGTTCGAAATCCCGCCAACAATGTTGGCACGTTGGAAAAGATTTTAGGCCCCCGACAATAACTATTATAATTATAACCATTTTTAATGACCACATTGAATTACTAATTTTAACTTGCTTGATTTTTTTCTTCAAATTACTAGGAGGCGAATTTTAAAAAACTACTAAAACTATTCGATTAATTGACTAGGCATATCTATAACTAATTGATTTTCGGCGTAACCAGCGTATAACGTTTTGCGCTTTCGCACCAAAAACATTTAAAGTTAAGGTACACATGTACCAATTAAAAGCATTTTCAGATTCTAAAAGCATGTGTTCAGAGGAACCATTTATATGACTCGGGTCACTGACCTATCAAAATCT
>JAANSM010003221.1:0-13323 GCA_036850725.1 Orchesella villosa | reverse complement strand
GGAAGTAGGAAACTTTTAAAGAAAATATCAGACTATCTTGTCCCATTAGTAGCTCCGGAATTCGATATTACATGCGCATGCAGAGCTTGGAAAGGAAGAATTTATTTTATCCTGATTTTAACTGAATATAGTGTTGAAGTGTTGAACGCGATTATTCACTTATGTTCACTTAACTTCATGTTAATTCATCACGGTATGAAACATTAAACCTTTAGAGCGTGATTACTAAATCTGATTGAGTATTTTAACACTCAGTAATGAATCCAGCCATTTAATCTTGGAAAACTCCCGCTCGGTTCGTAGTCTTAAAGTAACCAGTAACTTCCTCTACCCGACCGTTTGAGAAAGTCAGATGCATCTCGACAGTAGCATAAAGGGTAATGAAAATAAAGCCAGCTTTAGAGTTCCTAGATGGGGCGAGCCTAGACTTGTTAGATTTTTTAGTAGTAACACACAATTCTACAACTCCGTAATGAAAGGTACAATATGTTACTATGTTAGACAAGAACTTCATTTTACTTCATTCACATTCATAAGTGGGCTTATCTTGACCATGAGTAGGCTATTCATAATTAATATTTTTCATTTACCACGTCGCATTTTCCCCAAGCGAGACAACTGTTAAATTAAAAATTTATCACCCCATTTTCGTGTCTGCATAAACGCTTCTATATATATATATCATGTAAAGTTTAGCTGATGGAGTGAACCAAACACCTTATTTTATCAAGTTGACAGAAAAGACAGCCAAATTAGATTATCGCTATATATGGGTACATACCTGTTGACGATTTTGTTTTTGAATTAATTAATTTCGCTTAATCCTTTGCTCACATTTAGCACATAAGTTCATAAGTCACATTTTCTTTTTGCATCTTCCTCGTTTATACTAAAAAAATTGTCACCTTTGCTGAACTTAAATGAAAGTACCGAACAATCAGAAAACGGTGTATTAAGTATTAATTATAATGATACTAAATGACTAATGTTTGTTTGGTTTACAAAGTTATGAATAGATGACTTCGCAATGAACGGTATTTGTGATACGACAAGTTAGTGCATCAGTCGCCAAGTTGGTCGATTATTCACCGTTTATACATATGTACATAATGTATTTTTTTAAGCATATTATATATTATTATTATTTGTTTTACTCACAGACCTTTATGTTACAAAATATTAAAACAGATCCATACTTAAAGTTAAGATAAATGCTAACCTAAATTTGTTGTGAATTTGCGCTGAAAAGCTCCTCTATCACGTGAGAGACAAAAAGGCGATGAAGACCAGCCTTTCAATATAAATGTTAACCCAGACTGGCTTCTAACCTAAACCTAACCTTTAACCTTGCAATGATATACATCTTCATCTCTGCTTGATAGGATAATGGAACAAAAGAATATTCATATTGGCTGTAAACTGAACTGGAAAAATATAATAAACATTAAATGTTAACTATAAGTAATTAGTATATACATAGATAGGCAAACTTCGTTTCTTTAAAAAATATGTGCAACTTGAACTGTCTGCAAAAACCCCAATCTCCGGAATCTTCGACTTTGACCTTAGCACACGATAGTATATACATATAAAAATGAAACTTGTCGATGTTAGTGATCAGATCGTGCACACGCTATTTTTCAGACAACAATTTAGACAGTAAATTTAGTCATTTAACTTTGTAAATTTAACAAAAATACGTCACAGACCGGAACAAAACCATCAAAACTTGTTAGGCAATACCCTACTCAATACAAAATAGTTTATTCTAGTTTTATTTTAAAATTCAGAAAACCAGAATAAAATAGCTTTCAGTTCTCGTAGCAAATAACTATGTATTCTCCAGCATGAGAATCTGAACTGCAAAAAATGCACGGAAACGTTTTTGTAAATTGTAGAATTTGCAGCAAATTGTTTTACAATGGAAAATCCTGCATAATGCTTTAAATATTAAAACACGCTACACACGGGCTTCTTTCAACTAGTGTTTAACTACGTCATTTGACACAGTCGTAGTTCATGGGGAAGATCACGCTCATGATTTTAAACAGAAGTGTTTGTTTGTGTTTAAAATGCGATTATCAAGCACAGCAATACTACATTACAAGAAAGCAGGTTAATAAAGACATTTCAATACAAATTATTCACAATATGTGTGAATGGCCAGCGTCTTATTTTATTCATAAAACCTCATACGGCCGACCGATCAGTATGTTCTTACTTACGTATAGAGGTTACAAATTTGGTATAAGATTTCTCAAATCGCGTGCGCAGTCACCACAGGGTGTTGCAATAGGATAGGAGGCAGGCCCAACTTACGATAAGTACAAGCATCATATATCAGTACTTGCTGAATGACGATTAAGAAAGTAGTTATAAACTAAACATTTTGCCGTTTGCCACAATATAACCAACCATGAAATGAGCCGAGCCAACTGACTGGAATTCAGATGAATCGCAGACGTTTCTCTGTTTCGATACATCCCCTCCACTTCACTATTCCGATTCGTCAAAAAATTTTCTTCCTTCATCCATCGGTTCCATTCCATCCTTCTGTATCTCATTTTTCGTATATACTTGTATGTAATATGTATTTACCAAAAGGTATTCAAGCACTTCCGATCTCTTTTCATAAGAAAACCACTCATTTTGTTTTTGTTCATAAACAATACGCTCATTATACAAGTTATTCATTTGTTTACTACTTTTATTCTCTAGAGAGTGCCCGAGATGAAGAGCAACCTGTACATTGAATGATTCCCGAAAGAAACAGAAGTAGGGCAGGAAGGAAGAAAGCAAGGACGGAGGACGGGCAAAAAATCAGGATAAAAGGAAACCCTTGCAGTGAACAAAACAGAAAAGTACATAATTTGCCACAGTTATTGCTAGTTTCAGAGTTGAAGATGAGAAGATATAATACTCTTGAGGACACCAAACGAGAACGAAGATGTTACTTATTTATATTATATCGTGCTGCTGTAGGTATACCAGATACATATATATGTAAATATAAATAGGTCGGTAAATTTCATATAGTAAGCAAGAAATTCTGTATACAGATTTATATTTACTTTACGTAATAGTATGTTACTAGAACAGTATATTCTGTAACTGAAAACGAAGGTCGTGATTACTGTTTAAAATTTGGCCTTCAGTAAGTTTTTTTAACCTATGTTGTATGTTGCTGTCCCAAACTTTTGAATATGAAACTGAGAAAAATATTTATTGCTTCCAACATAAAAATCCATTGTGTATAAGTATAAGCTTTGGGGTTAGAAAAAACTTAGTTTTGCAGTAGACAGAATATATCTTTTGATTCACATCGTTTCTAATTTAGACGGTCATCACGGTACACTAAATATCAATCTGTGTATGCATATGTACCAGTTCTACTTCCGAAAACAAATAATTTAGTGAGCCCAGAGTTGGAATTAAATCTGTCTCTCTGACTGCCCGGTATTTTATACTTTACGGCTATTCTGACCGTATATCAATAATAATCACCGAAATATGAACTTATGATGTGATGATGATTATGAGCAAATGATTTAGATTTAACCCCGAAAAGAAAGTTTCAAACCATATAATAATATTATGTAGAAAAGGAGGAGAAACTTTGACTATCATCTCAATTCAAAGCTTTCATATATACACTAAGGAATATAATGGATGGATAGTTGATAGTATAGTTAGGGCTAATGTTTCTCTTCCATTCAGAATTCTCCTTTTGTCCGTCGTCTTATGTGGAATGTCCGGGTCACCAACAAACTTTCCCATTTTTCTGTGAAGAAACGAGAACAAGAAGAAAAAGCTGTACCTAAGAGCTTTTTATGCAAGACAGGTACAGGGTATGTGCTCTGGTATGAATATGATGACGTTAGAATTTAGGTGGCAGCTCCTATATACTGTAATAATGTACATACATACATATTTTATTATTATGTATTTATGGTTTTAGTCACATTTTTATGAGGTAGGAAAAGAAGAAGCGAAAGGAAAAAGGTTGTGTACCTATGTAACTAACTGTTTGTGATATATGTTTATGTGTTTTTACTACAGAAAAAAACGCGTTGTACAGTTAAGAGTAAGACTCTGCTTTGGCGAATAAGCAGCCAGAGGCAAACAACACTTTTACTTTTTCGTATCGGTCTCTCTCTCTCTTCTTCTTATTCATTCCATTTTCCCCCGTCTTCTCCTTTTCATTTCTCTTCTGAATGATTTATAATGGTCCATTTTTTGTAAAGCGAAAAACCTCAAACTTTGCACATTTTTTAGCCAAGAACGAAACTTCTTTTTCTTGTAGGTTGTTTTGCAAAAAAGGTCACTTACAGATAGCGGAGTTTTGCACTTGTCTTTGTGCAGTGTTATCGAGAAGGTACTTTTCTGTCTATGTCAGTTTTGTAAGGATAGGTATATGTTTACAGATAAGCTAAAATGAATAAAAGAGCTATGAAATGTATGTTATTGTTATTATGTAGGAAGAAGATATTGAAGTAAACAAAACTCCAATGAAATAGGTGATTTCAAGTGCAAAAGCATATAAGTTATATTGGCTATGCTTAATGTTATACTTTTAATACTCATAATTAATTTCAATTTTTTGGATTATGTTGTTTTGAGCTGGGGGTTTTCATTCAAAATGGGATTTACCATGAATGTAGAACTCGGTAAGGTTGTAGAATTCCGCTTAAAACTGAATCGATTATCTTATAAATAGTTAAAAGCTGAAAAACATACTTTACCCTAGCAGACAGCATTTACCTTAAATAAATCACAGCGAAGGATTGATTCCATCTAAGTTTATGCTCGTGTTGTATTTTGTATTGAAAGTTCAAGCATGTTTACAGGGCACAACGTAGTGCAAGCCCATGACTATAAATATGATACTTAAGACTTTAATTTTGACTTTATATGATTGCACCCTGATTGCACCATATCATAGCGCAGCATATCATACTCGTATATATTGTTCACCCTTATGAATGAAATGTAATAATTTCTAAAAACCGCTTTCCTTTCGAATTCTTTGTGGCGAAGTTTCCGGTCTAAAACATTTAAGTTAAAGCACTAAGATTTCAAGGCCTTTAATAACACAACCACTGTCTTAACTAATCATGAAAGCCCCAATACTTAGCATATATGTCCTGATTCCAAGGAAGCACGGAAACCATTTTACCAAATTTCGCTAGTTTCCCTGTTCCTGTGCTACAGCCACAGACTTAAAATAAGCCATGAAAGTGCAAGCAGTTCTGAAAATTCTCGTAATTGGGATATTGGAATTGCACCGTGAGAGAACGAAACAACTAGCTGTCCTGGTCCTGCACTTTAGAATTTGGTTGTCCAAACATGAATATTCAATTGAAAATAATTTTCGTCCTGGTTCTGGTGATGTGCGGAATGGAGGAGTTGAATGCACAAAGTTGGTGAAGCAATGTACTTTTTATACACTAATTACTTTAATCTAAAGTGATAAGTATAATCGTTACATAAAAATATGGTTACATGTGTGAATTTTTGAAATTGTCACAAGATCCGTGCTTTCTACCGGCGAAGATTGGACCCTGTCGTGGAGGTTTTCGAATGTTCTTCTATGACGCTCAAACCGGTCAATGCAGAACGTTCATTTACGGTAAAGAGCGTTGGGTTTCAATTGAGTTTATCTGATATGAAATGGATTGTAATTTGATAGCAAACTCAATTAACTGGATTTTGGTTTGCAAACAGGTGGATGTGGGGGAAACAGCAACCGCTTTGAGTCAATGCCAGATTGCTTACGGTTCCGCAATTCATGTATTAGGAGAGGATGAGATATCTGATGTCTGATTACTAGAATGACATTCCAAGTTTACATTTATTTGATTGATTGCATTTACACAAATATAGATTATCCCTTGTTAATTTTCGTTAAGATATTTTTAGATCTTAGTTCAATTAATTTCTTAATATATAGCTAAGCTTATATTTCTACTCTAATCTTGAAGAAATCAGGCTGCAGGATAGCAGCCTGTAACTTCAAAGAACTGGCTACAAATACAACATAGCCTGTTTTGTTTACAGGTTTAATGAATTTAATATTTCCAAAATTATTGAGATGTAATCAAGATGTGACATTAATCAAAACAGGGAGGCTCATCATTAGTACTGCTAACCTTGAAATAAAGAAACAAGCATGTAGCAAGTACACGCATTTGGATTTTGGATGTTTATAATAACGTATACTAGCTATAAGTACACTTGCGGTACATGTTACACTATTTACACTCTGCAGGCACGTACTCAGCTCCATACTCTTACAACACAAGTGCATTGCGCATCGAGTACTAGTAATTTTTTGTTCAATTTATGCATAAAATACTATCAGGTAGTTTCTGCAACGAATGACTGCTCAAGTTAATCATTGACAGTGAATTATATCAAAGTCCTTCTAAACATACTATTCTCTGCGTAGTGTATTTACTATATATATTATTTGATATTTCCATATATTACAAGTATAATATGCTTCGAGGTTGGCTAAGAATATAAATTGAATTTGTTAAACCTTTGACCTTGATTTAAGCCAAACATTATTTATTATCTTTGACCATGTATTAATACCAATGCACATTTAAAGATAAGAGTTACTGATTTATTTTCAATTCAGGTTTCCAGAAAGATCCAACACTCCCGATATCTCCATGCTATATCAAGTTCATCAGTACTTGTCATTGAAATGCTTTATGTGCAATTAAGCTTTAATGTTACATTGATCATTTTAAAGTATACGGTTGAAGTAGCGAAAATTCAATGCCATGAAATTAGCAATACATTCAATTAGCATACAATGAATCAATACGGCATAATTGATAGAAGCTGACTGGATAAATTATAATAATACTCATTATTTTCATTTTGACTTATAGTAAATAGTAAGCATGCATAAAAATGAACACTTGCTCCACACCAAGAAATATATTCTGCAAATTCACACGAATATATAAATACTCAGTTAGTGCTAACAGATGAAGGTAGTTGAAATTCAGAAGCCGTTGTAGTAATCCCCCTTTAATCATATATTCTTAACCATTATATCAGTGGAGTGAAGTAGTGAAACTATAAGCTCAAATATTTTTCAAAACTTGGATAATCATTCACAATGGAAAGTAATCTTAAGACTTCGGTAGTAAAACCTTTTATTGCTTGCTTTGGAATTTTTCTCTTTGTGGCTAGTGGAGAATGTAGGCGACCACCTCAGCAACAGCAAGACATGCAAATGCCACCAATACCTACTGATCCAGGTAATTTTATTGAAATATAAGTAGTGATAAATACATATACTTATGTAAAACTAATGATTTGGAAAGTGGGTTTGATAATTGAAATTGAAAGTAAATGCTTTCTACTCAAGCAAATATTTGATATATATGTTTGTTACGACAAAATTTTGTATTTTTCAGAAGCCTGTTACCTTCCTGAAAAGTCCGAACCTTGTCTTGCCTACATTCCTAGATTCCATTTCGACATTACTACTGGACAATGTCATGAGTTTATCGTAAGTACACCAACTTCAAGCTTCAAGCAATTATGTTTGCAAGTTGAAAAGTTAATTTTTCTATCATGAATGCTTAAAACTTTTTTATTTATCGCAGTGGGGTGGCTGTCAAGCAAATGCCAACAATTTTCAAACTGAAGACGAATGCCTTAGATTTAGAAACTTTTGTCTTCGCAATGAGCGGAAGGCTGGAAGAAGAATGACTTCTAGCACCTCCACCACCACCGGCACTCCAATCAAATTAAAAGGGATTCAAATTTGATGTGAAATTTAACTGTTTACAACCCATTTTTCATTATATATTATGTATTATTTTTCTAATTCCGTTTAAACTAATTTAAAACTCAACATCAGTGCAAACATGCAACTATCAACTATTACAGATGCAGGTATTGCATCTTAGAGTTCAACTAACTAGTCACCTTAGGCCGTAATCTGAACCAGAATTTACACCAACTTTTACTAACTTATTATATTTACACGAACCTTCAAATCAAACTGTTTTTTCCCTGTATTCTCTATACAGCATCAAATATTATGAGTTTCGCTTCGTTTTGAATGCATTCTCCCCATACCCAATAAAAATCACTTGTCTACCAAACGAAGATATAAAAGTAATGTGTGCAATCCATTTTTATCATAATGCTTATTGAATCCAGTGCAGCAAAGCCACTAAATCCCACAAACAAATCATTTTTCTTCAAAGATATAGGCTAAGCATAAATCATATCTCTAACATGAGCCATTCTGTAAGCATTCGCATTATACGAGGCAACGCTAAGCGGAGACACATTTCATTTTCATTCATTCTAGATTCATTATCCATATTTCCCCATCTATAATATGTACATTCACATCATCCCCATCCCTAAAGGAATCCAAATGTTTGTGAGCTTAAGCAGACAAAAGAAAATTCTCCGTTTACCAATCTTTTTTTTTCGAGGCGCACACTTTTGCAAGCAACTTATATTTTTATACTCAATCCATTGAATAAAAAGGAGCGAGTTAAAATATCGCTGAGCATAACGAGAAGGAAACAACACTCAACTAAAAAGGGCCAACATGCAAGAGTTGTTACTATAAGAAGGAAAGGTATACATTTCCATTTTTGGCCACAATACACAAATCTAGTAAAAGCAAAAGCTTATATATGCTCCGCTCTGCTTCTGGAGTACAACTACACAAAAAATTAAGCAGTGGCAGCGTGTGTATAGTATCTCCCCATAGTCCACATAAGCTGAGAAGAGTGAATGTAGGGAAAACTGCTTTCCATAAAAGCTTGCGTATAACATGATCCCTATTCCCCGTTACTCGCTCCTTTCTCCGTTTTCTACTTTCCCAAAGAAATGGTTTGCTTTGGGTGAGGATCGTCAGTTGGATTTTGGAGCTCGCTCAAGCTGCAATCCTTTTGTCGATCTCGTCATTTTACTCTATACTGTGGATGTATAGCATTGGAAAATGTACACACAGTTCTCACTGTGTTTCACCAAGATATTTTTCCGAGGTTTTTGTCTCATTCTGTGTTCCAGTGCGACACGATCAGTAATTAATTAAATCAACGTAACAAATTGTCAATCACTTGGACAAAATAATTGTGTGTTTCGCATGTTATACGCAATTTTTTAGATTGATATTATAGTAAAACAAAAGTGTTTGTTTCTATGTATTTGAAACGATAGTTATAACTCTTCAATTACAAGATTGACAGAAAGAAACAAGGCCAGAAACGGGGAAATATTTTGGCTGGGAATGTAAAACAAAAAAGAGTTATACGACCCTCAGCAAAATTTCTTTAATATCACTAAGTGTCTCGTTACACCCAGTCAAAGCAAATAAAGTGGCTGTTTCAATAATAAAAAAACATTCGCTACAATAAACGTGAATTAGTTGCTCGTCTTAAGTTAATCAAAGATTTGAATAAGAAAACAGCACATGTTATAGAGGAATCTTGGAAATTTATTCAAACTTGCGGTTGAGTTTCATTAAGAACATTCTCTGAATAGGACGGAAGAGTGAAGATAAAGTCTAAAGAACATCTGTGCTTTCACTTGTCACGCATAGTTGATTTTGCATGAGATTGTATTGCACATTCCCGTCTCTCACTTGACTGTTTTTCATAAATCCTTGCGCGTGTACATTTACGTACCGAAATGAAAACATTGGTTTTAGTTTGAAAAGCCAACTGGAATTGCATTGCAAGTAACATTCGAGTAGGTACTTACTTATACCTAAAAATTCTACACACAAAGAAACTGTATCTGTGTTTATTTAGCTTCTGTTCGCCGTCTCCAATTTTCAGAGAAAGTAAACAAGACGCCTTCGCATTTTTAGCCATGTGTATTTTGGCTTAGACAAGCGTATACACTCGGGTGAAAACCATAAGTTCCTTCCTACAGTTTACAAAAAGTTGCAAGTAAAAAAGCCACAACGTCCGATAAACAAGTTTTTAATAGTTGTGGTTGGGCTTAACAGTAAAATACGAAGGATCTAACAATTCCTGCTATTCAAAATAACTTCATCATCATGTAAATCCTAAACTCTTCAAAAATAGTATCTGGTGTTTTCAAAGCATGTCATAACACAAAGTGAAGCAACTGAGTGTCAATTAATTACACTTTTTACATGAACAAGTGAAAAACAAGCGTATGTAGTGGGAATCTGTGAAGTTGATGTGAGGATTTATTGCCACATTTCAAGTGGGTGGCACATAATAAGCTAGCGGAAGAGTGTTATTATTCTTCCCCAACGACTTGTCTGCCTCTCGATTTGAGGGAGAGAGAAAGAGTTGTTATTATACACTTGTCATATTATTTAAAGCATGTATTTGGGAAAACGGACCACTTACTTTCCCTCCAGACAAAATCAACAAAAGAGAAAATTGTGAATTATAAGTGGAGCTACTTACTTCCGAGTCGCGCATCTATTTCGACTTCCTCCTTTGTGTCTTCAAGACAGAAAGAGTTTGTGAGAAGGGAGAAGAAGAGGACTTATCGTAGCTCGCTTAAACTCGCCTAGACAAAAAGTAGTATCAGCAGGGCATACGGCTAGAGGGTCCATTGTCAATTTTCCCATCATTTAAAGTGTGTACACAGTCATTAATTTACTTTACATGTCCCATTGTCAACCCACAGTAGCGTAACAAGATTACACTTTTGTTATTCTTCCGTAACATTAAAAACGAGCCGTGAATCCGCAAAAACATATAGTGCGGTGCGGTCTACCAAAAATTCTAGGGAATGAGAACAACCGTCTTGTCTCACCACTCTGAGTGACTACCATCCTATCTTTTTGGAAATGTGGAGCGGAGGGAGTTTATCAGTGTCCATTGCAGTTTTGTATTGAAACACTGAAACCTTTTTCCAAGCACTCTCGCAAAAGGAGAGAAGATATGGTGGGAGCATAAAAGCATAATATTATTATTGCTATTGCTATTACGTAATTGGATATCGCACTCGCACTCACTGTGACAAAATCACAGAAATTTGTGTTTCATTCCATAACGAAAACCAACCGTGTAGCGAAAGAAGTATAATGTGGGAACTGATCTACATATAAAGAACATAGTGCGACACCATCCCAGTGATACTCATCATCAGCATCATTTTGTGTCTGTGTATGTGTGGTAGTGCTAGCATCAGTATCAGCAGCACTATTTGCCATTCATTGCAAAAGGGAAAAGTAGTTATAGTCATCGTGTGTAGTAAAGGGATTAAAATCATTCCAAAGAATAAGTCAATTAACATAAATCCAAGTCGGCCCATTAGTTTTTATTGTGGAAACTGATAGCGATATGGAGACTGGGAGCAGTGGTCGTTGCAAAACTAGCACTGCTTCTACCAACACCAACATTTGCTGGGACTGGGACAGGAGAAACATCCGCAGGATTCATTGTCGTTCAAACTATTTACCAATCCTTCCCACTTGCTCGTCTTTCCCCATTTCCAAGCAAAAAGGCTAAAGGTCTAAAATCCCGTTTTTGAGCGAGAAACGAAAGAACAAACGGTACAATTCCTACGTGCCATACATTGTTACTACTCCCTTTGCACAGCTATTCTCTATTGCTTTCCCAAGCTTCAGCTCTTTTCCAGAGATTGGNTCTAAAATCCCGTTTTTGAGCGAGAAACGAAAGAACAAACGGTACAATTCCTACGTGCCATACATTGTTACTACTCCCTTTGCACAGCTATTCTCTATTGCTTTCCCAAGCTTCAGCTCTTTTCCAGAGATTGGGACTTGAATGCGTGTGTGTGCTCATGTTCCATCGACCCACTAACTAACTAATACTGCGACACGTAATAAATATATCCATCTATCTATCCGAAAAACATTATATGGAGACGCCATCAGAGTGAAAGTTGAGGAGAAAAAAGGAATAAAAACAGACGAGTAACAGTAAAAGAGCAAGAAAGCAAACAAAAGCTGGAACGCCAGAAGCAGACTTTTATACATATATGTATATAGTTATATTCTTGTCATAAATATATTCGCCCATGGTGAATCTAACAACCGACAATTACACACGAGTTCAGTGATTTTGGTGAAGAGTTGAGAACACAAAAAACAACTCCAGAGGACGAACTATACAGAAAAATATGATTTATTACGTAAAACTCCATAGCTCAATTATTATAAGGGCTATTTAGCAAGGGAAAACTTGAGTCAGCTATCCAAATATATTTCCTAGTGAGATATGCAATGAGGTATTTTAAAGTTTGAATATATTGTAAAACTTTGTGTCCAGCGGGTGTCGCAAATAGCCTGCAAGCTGAGAATATATAACGTTCTGAGGAGAATCAAAGCACACTTTCGCATATTGTGTAACCAAACACTCTTGATAGGTATTATTGACATATAATTACACAGAGTTGGCTAATCTCGTTGCAAAGTTGCAATCTCAAAAAACCAACGTCAGTCCTTTGACCTTTTGCTCAGCTTCAACTCAACAAATTTCTTGATAAATAGACATACTTTGATACGTATGACATATCCCAAAAAAAGATTCTTTAGACTTGACTTGACATCATCATCAACAACAACAACCCAACTTATCTCCCTAAAAGTATCTTGTTTTCATGAACTGCTATATATAGTGTTGTTATTGTGCAAGCCATATATAATCCTATCCTCCTACTCTTATCTTCATTGCAATTAGCTAAATCATATTTCCAAACACTTTTCTCCACCCTCTCCCCATTTTTCTCGGTTTTCGGTTTGCGTTAGTGCAACTCGGAGCTCATTGTATATTGTATTTCGTCATTGAAGTTACCAAACAGAATAGGACAACGACCACCGACCCCTGCCAAAAGTAATAGGGTGTATATATGATGAACATAATAACATTTGGGTAATCGACTTAATGCACAGAAGATAAGGAAAACAGCCATTTACTGATATTACTTCTCTTCTACGTCTTGTGCCACTACATAAGTACTTATAAAATGTGCATTCATTTTACTACTTTCGTTATATACAGAGTTTTGAGTGCCACTGTTGTTGATTGAGAAATCTAGCCGAACTATAGAAAGCAAGTATATAGGCAAGAAACAGGCGGAGGGAGTTGAAAAAATTTCCTTGGAAAGAAGAAGCACCAAACATCATTATAATAAGGTTTGTCGCTCTCACCCAATGCCATTGTGGTCTGCTGCAACAAAAGAGGATTTTGTGTGTACACATGATCCCATTTCCTAATTCCTTCTATATTGCTTTTGCAAGCTAATTATATTTCCCCAGTCTATACCTAACTTTGCACAATATTACTTAAGTGGATGGATATAAACATGGTTAAGGAGTGA
>JAANSM010003220.1:0-13324 GCA_036850725.1 Orchesella villosa | reverse complement strand
AGAATCCCATCCCAGCCACAGCTTACGCATAAACAAGCTCGATAAAAGAAATCTACAATGACACTATATTTTCATACATGTGTGAGAATGAGGCGAAACGCAGTCTTCACTTCGACCAACCAAACCGACCTTTCTTTGGTTGCGTCTTACTCACCACATATTGCCTGTAAATTATAACGAGTGTCTTGTATAGTGATGTGATACATGCATATTAAATTTCACAAAAATGAAGGCGGATTATACAGTTCTATAACAGACTTCCTGCTGGTTAAAGGTGCTACCAAGATTTATTCGATGTAACAACAGGACACTTACACATTAGGCTCTCGTCATCGTTAATATTTATTTACGGAAGTATTTAATATGCGGATTCAGTATTTCGGGAAGCAGCAGGCTATGCTTCTACCCTACCCCCTGCCTAATACCCAAATAAAATTCCTGCGGAATTCCCTTATTTGGTAAGAGAATATATAGGGAAAGTGCGTATTTGCGTTTGGAGTTTTATGTACTTTCGACATGCATATGAAAATATTCTAAGTATTTAGTGCACTTGTCTTTTATACCAATCTGGAAGCCTCGGCAGGACTATGCAGAACAGCAGAACATGTATTTTCAAATTAAGAGAAAGGCTGAACTGAAGGTACAGCGTGTTATGTATGTGTGGAAAAGTAAAGTATTTAGTTTGCCTAATATGCGTTACGCACTTTCTTCGGGTGGTTGGTGAGTAGTATTTCTACAATAAAATACAACTTCATGGGCAAAGTTTTCCCTGGACTACTAATAAGCTACCGCAAAGATGACAAAGAGGGAATCCAAAGATGGGAATATTTGAGATTTATGACAAAATTTATGATCATAACACTGATTTATTAGAGACCTTTTTGTCTGTTGCGGCTTGACTGACAATCTTAACTACCTTAATATTTTAAACACGTGCAAGTATAAAATACTCCTCGTCCACATCTACATTCTACCAGCTACTTCGTCTTTTGCCGTGTTGCAGTAGAGGTTGACGATGACGATTCAGCGATGGATGCAAATGAATATGACGAAACGAGCACTAGCAACTAGCATATAAATGTTACTAGTGTATATGGGCTACATTGCTATTGCTAAGCATATGAATATAAATACCTGCTACTTCGTTTAACGAAGCATGAAAATATATTAGTTCACGAGTGTTACATAGCTGATAACTTCTAGTCTTTCAAAGCTAATCGAACTTTGCGTACCGAAAGATTTAACACCAACTGAACTCCAAGCATGTATAATATTTGATATT
Organism: Orchesella villosa; assembly: GCA_036850725.1. Classification (NCBI taxonomy): domain Eukaryota; kingdom Metazoa; phylum Arthropoda; class Collembola; order Entomobryomorpha; family Orchesellidae; genus Orchesella; species Orchesella villosa. The sequence continues at coordinate 12,042 of JAANSM010003220.1, read as the reverse complement.
CTCTCACATATTCAAGGACTTCTCATTCTCAATGAAATATCTGACGTGTCACGTATATTGCGTTAGGCATGACATGAAATAATATAAATTAAATGCACCACCGTTATCTACATGAAATATGTTATGTTGACTGGCATATTTGATTTAAGTTCATCATCATTATTAGTTGTTAGTGTCATATATGACACTATGAATTTTGACTGAGCGTTCATGCATTCAATAAACTGCATTTAATAACGCACGCCATGTAATCGTAATAACTTCCAGAAAAGCTTTGATTAAGTGTAGAACGGAATGTGATACTGGATATTATGCATGCCTTTTCCAGAACGAAATCTTTTTAGTAGTCTAACACCACGTGTTCCAAAAAGTTAGGAGAAATTCATTGTTACTTTCAATCATCAACTACATCATGAATAGATTAATCTGGTACGAATACCTTACAACTTTTCTCGAAGGATTAGAAAATCCTTTTCTAGGATTCAGATGTGAAGGAACTTCGCCAATTTTCCTTTACATTAATGCTTATGTTAGGTATAAAAAGATGTTCGTATTTTAACTAGTTTCTCATAGGATGAGAACTACTTCCATCTTCCATGGGATTAACTTTATATTATGGAAAGACGCGCATATAACTAACGGCATTTCTTCGTCGTTCTTCATGTTACTTTCAGTTTCAGTAGTTACTTTTTACTAAGAATGCTTCATTAAATAAAAGAATTCGATATTTGATGCTGCAATATCTCACAGAAATAAGAGCATCCAATAGTTTACAACGATTACAAAGATTTAAAGCAGTAAAAATCTGAAGGAATGAACCCGTCAGTAAAAGTACGCCCAGGCAGCTGCTGCTTTTCTTCCTTCAGATACACAAAAGCACAGAGGAATGGCAGTTTAGATCTTATTCCGTATCATTTTACGCGAACCATTTATTTTTCCGTTCCGCCATCCGTTTAGTAAGCCTTTTCTTTCGTTATTAAACAACCTAGCGTGAGCACAAACCCTCCTTTTTCAATTACAGCGAGTAGGCGTAATGTAGAAAAGATACCTTGAAAAATACGGTTATCATATGTCAAAAGAATCCTTTGCTTTTGCTTCTCCTTCGTTAAAAGGCAATGAAATGAATACCCTTTAATCGTTTCTTTAATTTGCTCTACTCATACATACATTCAAACAAATCTAAAGCGTCTTCTACCTTCTGTTACATTCACTTTGCCGCATACCTTTCTCAAACTCAGTTCCCATTTTATTGATAAATGACGGAATGATGGGGCTTTAAGATTTTATCCAACGAAAAAGTATTCATTTGGCACAAGTGCTGTAAAAAGATAAAAGTTAAATTCGTATTAATATAATCTACTTTTCTAGTTTTCTAGCAACTACCAGAATTGCGTGAAAATAATCCTGTCGGCATCCTCTTACTAACGCAAAATTACAAATGATATATTACGTGCTAAGTTGTAAGTGCAAGTTTCTATCGCCATAAATACAGTGTATTGAAATCCATTTAGCAGTCACTAGCGTGTTGCTGAAGTCTAATTACAGGGCATATTTCCTGAATTGAAAGGGTGCTCTGGCTGATGCTGCATTTTAGTATTCATTAGCTTCACTCGGATAGAAAGAAACAAAACCTGTCAATCATTTTCGTATCAATGTCAGGCCAGGCACATGAAACAAGTTTTATGTTATTGCCCTTCGAACAAGAAGTTAAGTATTATTATACTAAACTATGTACTATGTATATATAATAAAAACGAGGAACGAATTTATTATACAAGTAAACGCAACACCCAAGACCTAAACGATGCATGCACATCAGCGCATCTTTTTCCATTCATATCTTTCTCCAGTACATTCTCATACAAAACACCAAGGAATATTACTGAAGATTGCATTAGAAGATGAATTCCTGATTCCTGACTATTAGGCATTATTGTGAACAAATTATAGAAATTGGCCTCTACACATTTCATCCTCGTCACTGTCTACAGAAAGCTTTCTTCATGCTTAATTTGTGCCTATTTAGTTTAATTTCGAATGCAGAAATGACAGATGTGTACACCTACTAAATTGCCGATGAAAAAAGATAATCGTTTCCTATCATGCATGAGATTGATAATTGATGAAGAACATTTTAGCAGTATTGCAGATATCGAACAAACGGTAGTTGTATTAAATTCTGAAAATACACAATTACAAGACAATATCTCTAATTCTAACATCAGTATCAAGAATCTTGATTCAAGATCAAGTTTGGAAAGTAAGTAATAAGAATAATAAATATACAATTCTAACAATCATTCATTAACAAAACTACCCACAAAGTCCCAAGAAGATTAGGTACCTTTCTATAATAACAAATGAAAAATTAATTTCCATGTACAAACTAGCAAATCTTATGCCAGGAACAGATATAAAATCGGTATGTTTTAAACTTTTGACTAATATAATATTTATAGGTTTTCCAAATAAAAGGTTATAAAGGAAATGAATAATAAAAATGACGGTTTTTATGAACTACTACAATGTACTTTAAAACTAATTACACTTATGACTTGAGCAAACACCATAATAAAATGATACTTTAATGCATACTAGCAGACATGTTTGACGTCTTCAACTCCAATGCACGTATCTACTGCAGCAGCCTTCTCATGATGACGTTTACCAGAAATTGCCGGCATCGCCAACGTACTTTCATTTGCTCTACATATAGCCTCTATTTTTTCGAATGCATACTCCAAGTCCATTTTCATGACCTCTGTGCATCCATTACCAGTGATGAGACTTAATTTGTAGGTTCTCATCGGTTTACCAGGGTCTATAATCGATATGGCTCCCATTGCAGGACAAAGGATTACTTTCCTGTGAGTCCTGAAGTTGTTTATTTGCAAGCCACCGTTCGTTAAAGCCATCACAACCGATCTTGATGTCCGAAACCATGTGTACATGTTAGGAATGCGGGGAATACAAGATGTATTCTTAAACGCGACTGAGGCAGCTCGAAGCAGGTTTTCCGTCATGTACTTTTCAAAATATGAAATCAGTTTTACCTTCTTCACCAACCAATCCGGATGTTGCGTCACAGTATGGTATGACTCAATTCCTTCTTTCGTGATATACGTGATGTTCGAACGGTCAGGATGTAGAAGCATTTTGGTCTGGTCGTTATAAGTTACTCCAATTGAATCGTCCGACAGCTGATAACCGAAGCCATATTTGTCTGAATAATCCACCCACTTAATGATAAACAGCATCGGTGAGAGGGATGGGTCTTCACTTTCATCGTCATTCAGAAGATTTTGAGAGCTCCGAATTCCAGAAATGGTTGAATACACCTGCGTCCGCAAACTCTTCAACAAGTCAACCATCGGCATTGCACCGCTGTCACAAACACTATCCGAACTAAGACTGTCATCTGCATCGACGTCCTTACGTACGTTTTGTTTGGCTATCTGGGTAACAAAAGTATCACAAGATGCAGCTTTGCCTGAAGCAACTTCTGGCACATTCGATAGCTTGTCTTGAAGAGGTCTTCTTGACATCGCTCGAGCTTGGGCTGATGGAAATCGAGGGGCCATGGTTAATGAAGACACAGGTAGGGAGTCCGGGATGAAACACTTCATAATAAAATCATCCATCAAAATCTCTCTAGCTGTGGGTCGTCTCAATGGATCAACTTGAAGCAGTCGTTGAATTAATTTCTTAGCTTGAGTTGAAAGATTGCTTTTCGGAATGGCGAAATCACCAGCTCTAATTTTACGGTAAGTTTCTTTCAGAGACTCAGTTTCAAATGGTGGTCTCCCTATCAACAGTGTGTATAGAATACATCCAACGCTCCATATGTCCACCTCGAAGCCATGACCAGTTTTCGTAAGAACCTCCGGAGCTTCAAGACATGACAAGCAAATCAGTTTTATAAAGTGCAATTATTTTAAAATTATTATACGAGAAAATCAAACCATATCGAATCGTATTCACCTATGTAATTCGGAGTGCCACACATGGTTCTAGGGGGGAAAACAACAAAATGTTCTCGATAAAAAAATTTAACCACAACAAGACACAAATCGTTTACTGGTCAAAGTACAGTTTAATACCGTTTACGAAGTCCTTCAGCATCCAGTGTCGTTGCAAGTCCAAAGTCTCCAAGTTTTAAGTCCATACTGGAACTGATGAAAATATTTCCAAGTTTAAGGTCGCGATGAATAATTTTTTTGTCTTCATGAAGATACCTCACAGCTTCGCATATCTGGCGCAAGAAATATCTTGCTTCGGGTTCCGAGATTGTCCTTCGTCGTTTGGACAGTTCCATTAAACTTTTCTTCTCGCAAAGTTCGAGTACAATGTACACAAAAAAGTCATCATCGAAATAGGTGTGAAACCCAACTACGTTTGGGTGTTTCAATGTTCGGTGAATCATGATTTCTTGAGCCATTTTTTCCCGATGATGCTCCTTGACCAGCATATTTTTGTGAACAATTTTGCAAGCCATGGATTCATCAGAATTCTCTGGTAAAACTTCGTAACACTTGGCAAAGCCTCCCTTCCCCAAAAAGCGACCTCTGACATATTTTATTCCAGGCTTTACTGATAAATCCAGTATTTCGATTGGAACCTCTTGAGCAGTCAGAAGTCCAGCCTTCCCTCCTTTGGACGCAGCAGGTACCTTGTCCATTCGGATATTAGGGCGGAGTTCTCCAAGCACTCCTTTAGAACCCAATCTCTGAACTTGTTTCGAGTCTTTAGCTGGCACACTCATTGTTGATTGTGTAGGTTTACGATGTATATTGTATATTTTCTTTCCTTCCGCTTTAAGTTCTGCAAGTTGCTGTTTATACAAATTCTATATGAACACTCATTTGTTACGTATTTGATAGTATAGCATTCATGACAAATTTTTATAGTACGTTTTAAGAGAATTCTTGTCGATAGTCAATCTTTGCGAACGTCCAACCTCGCCACACTTGCTCCAGCAAATCTATGTGATCGATCAATCAGACAGTCAACAGTGGACAGATTATTTGCTTGCCGATTCTAAAAACAAATAGAGAAATATGAAAACGGTGACGGTTAGTTCTAGATTGACGAAGCAACAAATCACACATGTCAAAAGTCAGGAAAGTAAAACAGTCACAGTCAAAAGTCACAGTCAACAGTAGACTGATCACTGCCAACTGCTGACAGCTGACAGCATATTCAGTATTCAATCCTAATTAATTAGGTTAAGCTAGTTAACATATTCAATATTCCACAGATATTCAAATTAAACTCGTGTAACTTACCACCAATCACTGATGACTGACCATTGATTCGTTTCGTCAGATGTCAGACTCAGCCCAGCTCACCAACAACACAACCAAACACTGACTCTTACCGACCACTAATGGTAATGTTGAATATTGATATTGATGACGTAACCCAACCAATGACCAATACTCAAAAATAAAACAGGTTATGAATTAAGAAAATTTATAGTTTACAAACAGCTGTGGTCTATTAACTCAAAAACATTCAAGTAGTCACTAAAGTCACTATACTACCACCTCCTCCGCCTGATGTTGGATGTAAAGTGTACGCTGTAATAGATATTCTCTTCTCCGAAAAAAATTGATGACTGATGAAATTCAACATGTCATCATCTGCAAACTCCCTAAAGAAATTGGGATGTGGGATTCAATTGCAAAGTAATGTGAATGAACCCAAATCCATCAATCCGATAAAGATACTGTTGTCCACAACCAAAAAGATTTCCCGCAGTGAAACGGCTACTTTTGAGAAACTTGAGAAACAATCATACATGCAGTTGACTGATAGCAAACGCAAATGATGCGATGCTGATGCAGAGTGAATGGTGTTGGACACGAAAATCTTGATTTTTTTGCAGATTATCAATTTTATGCAGTCTTCATTTCTAAATGTTGTGGCATAGAATTTCTTTAGTTGGATACTGCTGATACTAGTCATCTTTCGAAAGAAGGAACAATATGGAAGAAATCTCGACACAAGCATCTTCCGCAAATTTTCCACAAAAATCGTAAAACTCAGTTTTTACCAAAATCACGCAATCAACATCCACCCTGTGAATTCCTTCGAGACCAATAACACTTTATTTAATTCAATGGGATTTAAAAAATACTTTTGCTCAGGTTGATGGCTGATGGCTCAAGCAATGGCTTCATCAGTGCGATGCAAGTAATTCGGTCTTTGAGGGTGGGTTCATTGCTTTCTTCTCTGGTTTTCACTTCAGTTTTCATTTTTGCGTTTTTATTTTGTAAACCAACGCACTTCTACCTCTTCGCCTCACATTTACATTACATCACATTAGAAAGCATGCACATCACGCCAGAAATCTTCTATCTTTGCAGTATTATGACCATAAAACCCAAATCATCAACTCTTGTTCAACTCTCTTAGAAAAATCTTTTACTTTTTAAAAGACTTTTGACTACTCTCGAGGGGAAACTTTTGATCTTGAGAGCTGTAAAAACGGCCCAGTATCAGCTTAACCATGCTTCTGCCTCGATGTTAGGTCGTATCTAGTAGTTTGCGATGCGATGAGAAATTTATGCACCATTTTTGACTGCAACTCATGTAAACTTGGAGGAGCTCAAGTTGGAGGAAATTCCTAGAATATTATGATTATGTGTTTTGTATGTATATTAAGGAAGCAAAAGAGGGGAATGAATGAAAGCCCGTTATCAAGTCGAGAAAAGAAAGCTGCCTTTTTCAGAAAGCGGTAGAGAGAAAGGAAGATATAGGATGCAAGTAGTGGTGGAGGTGGAGAGAGAGAGCCTATTTTCACTTCATCATAATATCATTACTCCTGTCGTCCCAAGTTGAACACCCTTCCAGCACTTCTTTTCTTATTCTTGTTGATTCTTTGCTTATTTTCCTTGAAATAAGTTAACTTTATGATAATCAAAAGAAGCGCTATACAACCACTTTCCAACTTGAACGAAAGCTTGTTCCCAGAAACCTAGCAATAATCACCCCCCCAACCCAACGTAGAAAAGTGTTGGGTGGAGATGAAGAAGTTCATGACACAAATGCACACCGACACACTCTATATACATCTTATGTCTCCTCCAATATGTATATAGTATAGTAGTGGAGGAGCCAGCCAGCCAGCCTTCCAAAGTTCCGGGTTTCGTTCCCCCTCACCTCATCATGTTCTTGTTATACAATCTTTTTGTGTTAAAACTATCACGTCTAAAGCCTCATCGTATAGACCTAATAAGAAATATGTGTAATATATAATCATAATCATAGATTAATAAGAATTTACGGTATCATATGTATGTGCTATATACTCATATATAATGCGTATTATGTAAATTCACGTCACAGCTCCTTTGAAAATTATTATATTCATTTTCAGACAATGTCCGTTTTGAAAGGAATATATAGGCGAGCAGACCAGACGAGACCATCCATCCTCACTTCATGTAGATTACTTTGAGGAGAAAGTTTTGTCAACTTATCCTTTCATTCTCTTGTCATTCGGTCGCTTCACACGCAGAAAGACCTTTCTCTTCAGTTATTCACTTACAAAAGAAGCCAACTTTTTCATACTGTTGGTAGCATATACGTAGTAGTTCAACCTCTAGAACTGAAAAAGAGCAAAAAGTTTGCTTGACTTCAGTTTAAAAGCCTATGATGACGGCGATGGCATATATCATACCGTAAAATCTCAAGTGAAGACAACAACATCCGTCTCCACACTTAAGTAAATAGCAACAGGATCAATTTAGTTATTAGGTGAACTGGCGTTGCTACAATTTTGGTAAATTTTTGTTATCAATATCGCCATCCACTTCCGTTTTTTATCGTTAAAACCTCACTCGCTCGTGTTCTTCTAAAAGTTTATAGGCAATCATGTAAAGCCTACGGCCTACAGACTTCCAGAACACAGCTACCTCACGAACAGGAAGTCGAGATGCATCCGACTAAAGAGATATTGCCAGAAAATTGTGTCACATACTTACCCAAATCTTTATCCCCGGTAAGAAAAAAAATGGTTTAATGTTATGCCATGCGATGATGCTATTCCATGTGACAACGAGTATTGATGATAATGATAAGCCAACCCTACTGGAAGTAATGTGAGCAGACATTTTCAAACAAAAGACGCTGATGGCAGAGTGAGGTGCTCAGCTGCGTTGAATGACTTGTGATCACGCTTCACAACCATCACACCACCATGAATACCATATACCACCGCTGCCATTTACCATTGCAGGATGAGATATCATAAAGCTGACAAGCGTAGTTTCAAATGTTGTACTTGTCACAATTGCCATTTCATGCTTTAATGTTCAGGGAAAACAGACGGGACACAAGAATAGCAGTGTGAGAGATTTTTTATAATAATAATAATAATCTCCATGTTCTGTTATGCATGAAATGAAAGAGTTTTCTCGAAAACAAGGTGAACGTGGCCATATGTATTCTTTATGAATATGAGCAAAGTAAGTTGACGGACTGACACATTAGGAGTAGCAGCTACATTCATAATGTTTGTGATGTAATATATGTACAAACTACGATGAAAGAACATCATCATCATCTTATCCAATTCAAAAGAAGAGGCTCTTTAGAAACTCGCAGCGTTAGTAAAAATGTGTACTTTCCAGCTTCCCTTAAAAAAGTTGCTACTAGCTTCACTCCAGGAGAAGATGTTAGAGGAGGATGAGCACGATGAGAGATATAAAAATCATCTATATAGTAAATATCAGCCTGTATAGAAAAATGCCTTTTTCAGAACACCATTTTCCTCCAGAAGTACTTTCTTATTTCTTATTCGTTGAGTCTGTCCGTAAAACACTTTTGCCGCTGCTGCTGTTCACACACATATCTGTGCGTATATAGTTTGCTCCAGCTCAGCCCAAGCTCTCAACTCTTTTTTAAAGGATTTATGTGCTTATGCATATTTTTTTATGCATATTTTAGCCATTACATAAAGCTTTTCCAGTCATCTCTTGTTCACACATCCCATTTCTCATCTTTTCTAAAAACAATGGGATTTTGGTGGATATCCGTTAGGCACACAGAAAAACACACATGTGAATGTGTATACCCTCTAGCCTAGCCCCTTCCGAATATTACTTTTTTTTGGTTGTTGGTTTGCTAGATTGTGAATGGATATATATGAGCATAATGCTTACCCACTTGCCACCATCCTCCTCATCATCTTGAAGCTTGCTGTTTTGTTGCATTTTCATGAAAGTTAAAAAGTGAGTCTTATCTCTTTACACACACATAGACACAAACACATTATCATTCTTTAAGGAAGAAAAAATGCCATCCTCAAGAAGACAGCTAGACGCACCCTCAGCTCATAATCATCATTATCATACCGACATTATTATCATCGCACCGAATCCTACCAAAACCCAACTTCTCAAAACTTTTGTGGGCATTGCTATACTTATATGCTTCTTTTCATCCAGTCGTAGTTACAAGGGTTGAGGTTTAAGATACTTATAATAAAATGCGTGCGTATTGCAATGATTTCAACGATTCTACAAAGCCAACATTGAACATAGAAATAAATCCGACTGAAGTTTTGGTACAATACCCGTCCATAAAAATGTTTGTGAAAAACTATTTAATACGGAGAAAATGTGTGTTTGCGACATGATGACTTACTACCTTGGAATGCTTATGAAAAACTGAAACAAATGCCAGCGATTTGCACATCTTTTGTTTTTTATGTAGCATATCATATATACTACTACGAGCTCCATGTTTCGTAAACCATGATGATATGAACATCCTCCTACGTCCTGCTGAGTTCATTTAAAAATTTCTCATATAGCATTATGTTGATACGATTCGCACACGCTTCACATCGGCAAATCAACCACAAAAATGCTCACTTCATGTAGTTATTGGTCGCCGCAAAGTATGAGAGTTGCATTATGAAAAAGTGGAATGAAATGCATCATGAATTGAAATATTTATGGACCATGGACGGTACTTTACTTACCTCGTGCTGGAGTGTTTGGTCCATCATGTTGCTCATGATAGTGATGATATTGATCGTTTTGGTATTCATGGCCTGAGGTTCCATCGTGGTCATAATCGTGAACATTGGTTTCATGCTTTTGCTGTTGATGGTTGTACTCATGGTCAGCCAAACCAGTGGTTGGAGAAGCAGTGACCGTGTAATGAGTTGGAAATTGCTGATTTTGGTAATGGGTTTTCTCAGCTTCAGTTGGGTTCGGGAGAGGAACTATAGGCAATTTACTTGTGCCATCGGATGGATCTGGAAATAGAGAGAAAAGAACATTTTCTTTAAAAAAATGAAACTTTAGAAAGCCTGAAAGCCATATATAGGAGCAAAGGGCTTTCGAATCACAGTCCATTTTTACCAAAGTAGCAAAATTATTAAAATATTCGAGTATGCTAACTTCTGCTTCAGTTTTCACTCATTAGTATGCAAACATAGTGGAAATCTACCTCAAGACTCACACCGCACACCAGGTGAATTGAAATTTCAAATTAATACGTACGGTTATTGACACGGGCGCAATGAAATCAGATCATTTATACCTTGAGTTTATTAGTTTCATAAGCTTGCCTTTCATTTGCCACCAATCCATTTTACTGAAAGGAATCACTAAAGTAGAAACTGGAATATGCTTTAGCATGTAGTATATTAGTGCGTATGAGTGCGTATATACATGTACTCAGTAAGAGTATTACATGAATCTAACCATGGCATGCATGATGCAGTCAAATAAACCCCTCTGAAAAGCAAAAACCCAATACTGTGCTGTCATTACTGACATGATCTATATAATACCTATTGAGTTTCGCCATTCCTGTGGAAAAATTTAAGGGCTGTTCTAATAAACTCTTGTCAAACAAACAAAAAATTTCATTCAGGAGAAACATGTATTGCTCTTCCTCATCACGTTAAGAACTTTATTGTACATAATAATATGTGCTGTTGCTGTGCACGGGTGAATTATATTATGAACCCATATCATCCCCAAACGTAGCTGTCAAACAGTCATGGTTTTTTGGTTGTTAGCGTAAAACATCCCTAAAGGAGCTCTAGAAGCTCTTGCATGATTACTATTACATAATACAGAAACAAGGAACAAGAGGTTCTACGCTACATCCCGTCGTGCAGTGTGGAAAGTCAGACAAAAATCAAAAGAAGGAAAATGAAAGAAAGCCTGGAGCGAGCATAAAATTTACAAGCTTGTATTCAAGCTTTAAGAACCCCTCTCCATATTTTGTCGGGCATGGTAAATGTGTCAAAAACAAAATGACAGCAACACATATTAACTAATATAAACTACGCATCAAAAATGTATGATTTCGGCTGCATGTAGCACGCATTTTGATAAAGCAAACTGCAACTTGCGTTGGTATAGTGGAATAACCTTGCACAAAAACTATACTGACATGAACATGACAAGTATGACACATCCTTTTCGCTTCTGCTTTAGCTCATGCCATAAAAGTTTTTATCGATGATGATTAGCAATCCAATCATGATCAAACGAAGGTGAAGGAAAAAGGAAAGGGAATGCTTTGCATTGTGTTGTATGAGTTGTAATTCACAATATACTAGCCGGAGAGCAAAGGGCTGTAAAGTTTTATTACTATATGCAGCTGCACTGGATAAAATACATGTATTTCCGTTCATTTTTTGGTGTAGCTCAAGTTCACGGTCTCGATCATGATTAGCTGTATCAAATCATATCAAATCGAGAGAAAAGTGGAAACCTGTCAAGTGAACTTCATATTTGGGATATTTATGTTATATAAAGGTTACACTACAAATCCGTTATGGACTCGAATAACATATAGGGTGCGAGGCTAGATGTGCGCTACCCTACTTCCTTACCAAGGGCTAGGCAGGGAACGAGTTCTAGAAGTCAGTCAAATCTGACAAGTTCACTTTCGTACATGACATGACACAATTACGCACTAAATATTGTACCTAAGAACGTACGTTGGTGTTATCACTGAGTACCGGGTTCTTTGTGTTTACCCATACATGATAGCTGCTTGATTTAATGA
>JAANSM010003219.1:0-13328 GCA_036850725.1 Orchesella villosa | reverse complement strand
AGAACATCTACACGGCTCTTTGTTTGTTTTACTTTAGTTTTTGGTATTTGGTTTTTTCCTTGCTAAATCTCTTGTAGACATCATCGTCATCACATTCACATGATTTTAGATTGTATTCAGTTGAGAAAAAAACTTTATGATTCTTCTGACTCCTTTCCGTTCTCTCTTCTTTCAGCTCAGCACCGAGAATGTTGGTTTGGTTTTGGTTTTCCGGAGGCAAGAGAACAAGACTTTAAAAAAAGTTGAATAACGCCATTGTCTTGGTCGTCTTCTGTCGAAGAAAGGGGATAGGGAAAAGATGAAGGAACCCATTGTTTTATAATTTGTCGAGTGCCAGCCATCTCTCCCATCACATCACAATGGGCTCTTGAGAAATTAATGAGAGATAAAGAAGACGACGAAATGGGATGGGATCTATAAGCAAGATAGACATACCAAAATCAAAACCAAACATGAAGACAACGTGCGTTATTCTTCTAAGAAATCAAAATTTATTCCCTGTAGCTATCTAACTATCTACTATTCATATTCTCAACAAAAAATGTAAATGCGTGCATACTCCATAATATATTCCACTTATCATCAGTCTTTTGCCTTTCATCAGGTTGTACTTTGAACACGAGCTAATATTTCATTAGATACGTCCATCAATAATCTCAAGCGCACACATATGTATTCCTCGGTCTTCACTTCCTTTTTTCCTTCCTCTCAATCTCTTCTATTGTAATTAAATACAGACAAAATCTCCTTCCTCCTGGAAAAGTAATTTAGGTTAGAATCTTGACATGCATTATTGGCTTTGGCTTTATTTCATATTCATTTTCGTGTACAGTAAAGCGATATAGCTTATAGAAATTATATAAGAACATCAATGTAATCCGATTAGCACGGATAAAAGAGTCGCTCATATACTCATTCATAAAAAGGATATATCATCATGATTTTCATGATATATATCATGTACTTTTCTTACTTTTTAATACTTTACAATGCGATTTTAATGTTTTAGTGCATAATAGTTAGCATTCAAAATAGGATTCATCATTTTCATTCTTCATCCCAACCTTCTTAATTCATTCTTGATGTCTTGAGCAATTTAGCATGACCAAAAAATCCTGATCCTTGTGCTCGATGCTCTCTTCGTTGAGAGAGGGTCTCTATCGCTCGGGTGTGTACGTAATACTTAAGTTGTTTTTTCTTGTTCTCTCCGAGAAGAACAAAAGTGTTTCCTTACATTTTTTTATATGAGTTTCAAAAATATAATGGCTCATTATGCCCATCATCATTATCATCATTCCAAAAACTGCATCAATTTACAATCCACATAATATAAAATGCTGGTTTGGTTTGGTTTGCGTTTGGTGCTTTATAAAATGTATAAAAAATGAGAGGTGAAGCTGAAATTGTGAGCTGGGAGTTTTGGGATGAATGAAGAAGTGGTGGTTTGGTGGTGTGGCGTAGTAGTGCTATGCTATTAGTAACTCCTTTCAAGAGATGATGTTGAATACTGAATAGTGAATCAGAATTGCAGACGATTGAAAATGGTGATAATCATAATTATAGTTAATGGCATGACTTCTAGCGTCTATCCAGATATATATTTAGAAGATTCCTTATGAATGCAAAGGTTTCAATGTTTTTTTCTCTCACTATTTTTACATTGTTCACATTAGAATACCTTTGCTCCTTCCAGCTCCTTCGGTTTATAAAAGTAAAAGGGAATAAATTGTAGATTGTAAGAAACATTAAGGAAGTTTCTTCTTTTTCGTTGCAATTTTTATTGCATTAATAAATTGTTTGCGCTTTGCACTTTTTTGAGAGGTGAATACGCCATTACATTATCATTTAGAAATGCAATATTTTCACTATAATAAAGATGATTCTGTGGTGTGTGTGTATTAGCTGCTGCAAATGCAAAATGTTAGATTCAGCCATCTCCAGAATCGTTTTTCCAAGTCTTTAAGATGGTTAAGGCTAATGGCTAATCATGTCTTTTCTGAAGGTTTCACTTACAATGTTACAAAGCACATGATTTTTTCCGGAAAAAATTCTATATGAGCAACTTGCGCAAAACCAAACCAGGTTTAGTTTCCTGTTCTTTCCTACTTCTTCTTTCAAAAGAATATTTGAGGATTTTGATAAGCTGCTAGAGATTCATGAAAGCTCTTCAAGTGATCATGTTATTTCTATGATGATGATGATGACCACGAGGAGCTTCAGCGCGAGCAGGAGACGAGAAGATGATGATGACGATGATGATAATGATGACCAGTCTGAAAGGAGACTTTTGTACGTTGCCTACTTCTTTCTTGCCTCCTCCCTTCTCTCCATCATTTCATAATAATCACCGTCTTTTTGTTCACTCTCTCAACCTGACAGCAATCCTTTATGAGATGTGATGGACGGAGTGAATTTTTGGAGAAGAAAATAATATGCTTACAAGAAGAACGAAGCGAACCAAACCAGCCATATATATTCCTTGTATATATCTACACATTATGTAAGTGTACATCATTCAGATCAGGATCAACAGCATTGAAACTTGAATGCGAAAGCAACGTTAAGAAGTTGTAATCTATCTCTACACTTTCTACACACTACACAAATCCTATTCAATATGATTTTGATATGATATTATGATATAGCCAACCAACCTGCAAAATATCTGCCATATTAATTCCCCTCTCTTTGAAGCAGAAAAAACCGCTCTATAGCTCATCTTAAGTATCATAAACATTTTCTTTAGCGAGGAATAGAAAGAGAAACCATCACAAGAACATTTATATTTTCAGTCAATCACTCAACTCAACGGACTAGCACATTATCCCAAAAAATCTCATACCGACAAATCCTAATTGTGTACGTTTATGTGTGGATAAATTATTACAGCCATAATATGGATGGACTGGACCTCAAGAGAATCTTTCAAATCTTCTTCTGGAGAGCTGGAGCTGAAGTTAAGGATGAATATGGTAAAACCGAGTAGTAATTACGTTGACCATTCAAAATTCTACTCGTCCTTGGAATATTTTATAGTTGCGTGATCGGTTCCCTAATTCAGTGGTACATTACAATATTTTGGGTGGGATGAAAAATGTGTGTCTGAATATAGCTATCAAATTAAAAAATTTTTTTTGGATAAGGATCATAGGAAACTGTGGATTGTATAGGGTTTGTCGTTGACACACAAAAATTCTTTCTCATTTCATTTCTCAGTTGCACACGTGGCGAACGCAGCGCTTACCTTCATCAACATGATGATTACAACAACGATGCGATGATCATAAATCAACGGAGATGAATCCCTTTTTTGTCTCCTGAGGCATCAGCTCTTGATGCTGGTGGTGGTGACTGTGAATATGATGCGATGCGGGATGTACAATATTATGCACAAAACTACAAACTATATAATAAGGATGCTATTGTATTGTGCAACTTGTTTATGATGATATGCATCGGCCATCAAGGAACCAAGCTATGAATATGAATGTTAACTCCAAAGCTCATCAACAATACGGATGATGGAGAAAAGCAAGTAGGACACATTATTATATCAATTCTATTTTTAAGCTGTCACAATCCACAACCGGCCATTCATGTGTAAACCATTTTATTGTTGTTTAGCTTCATGTGTTTACATGAAGAATGGGAGGATTGTTAGGGGAAAGGATTATATCTATTGGAGATTACATTGTGTGCATCGAAATCATATCACCTTAGCTAGCGCAGTTACCAGTCGTTGAGTCGTTGTGTCGTCTGAACCAAACCGAAGACAAAATAACTTATTCTCTTGATATACCATATCATATTTCATATCATTATAACATTGCATTGATGCGAAAATTTTCGTCTGATCACAAATTCTTTGCTCCATTATTGCAGCTTGAAACTACCAACTCAAACGTAAACGGTGACACGAGCAAGCACAAGGCGATATTGGGATATGGACGCTGTTTTCGGATTCAAATCTTCAAATTACATAATAAATGTGTAGCCCTCTGCCTCTACCTTAAACCTTACTGCATATTATATAAGCATAGCGTATTAAAATGGACAACTGCTCACTCTCGCTCCTTTCATTATTATGAACATTGAACATCTCTCCTGCATAAAAAGTGTGATCATTACTCTTCCCTTTCACACGAAAGAATATATAAGTATTAGCAAAAGCCAAGCACGTAGCTTTTGAATCACTCTTAATAATATGCATACGTGTGGTTGTACACAAAGGTGAAATAAATCAGTATCGTACGAAGAGAGAGAGAGTAAAAACTACCTAAAAAATCTTTTTGATATTGCTACCAGTCACTATACTGCAGCCTCCCTTCTTCTCCTATAAACTCCGCTTCTTTTTTAACCCCACCGACATCCAACTTCCAACTTCACTTCGTATTATATCAGTGCAAAGAAAGTGGAATAGAGTTTTGTGTATGTAATTTGTATATGTACACCTTTGCTAATATATCCTTACACAAGTGATAATGATGAGATGAGATGGATGTTCAAGACTCAAGAGATGATATGGACAAAGAGCCGCATTATCCTACTGCCATTGACTTGACATGCCGTACCATACGGTGTGGCTCTGTCAAAAGCCTTTAATTCACGAGGAGCGAGCAGTCAACTCCACTCAAATTCTATATAAGGAAAAGAAGAAGGGAGTAAAAAAAATAAGGTGGCTACAACTACAATATAATCTACACTGCAATAAAAAGATAGTCGAGCGAATATAGTATAGGAGAAATCAAGACAAAAAATTTAACAAACTGAAAAACTGGGAGCAGAAGGGAAATCTTTATGATGTTTTTTGGAGTTAAATAACAGTCATGAAAATAAGATGAGAGATAAGAGAAAACGTATGCTTTCCATAATAAAAAGAAGTATAGCACAGAAGTTGAAGCCTGCAAAAAACACTGCTTCAGATGAGAATGATGAGGAACATTGACATTGCAATGAAAAACGGTTAAAAAAGAGCCTCAAATGCCTAAATCACAATCAGATTCATCATTA
The DNA here is from genome assembly GCA_036850725.1 of Orchesella villosa. NCBI lineage: Eukaryota > Metazoa > Arthropoda > Collembola > Entomobryomorpha > Orchesellidae > Orchesella > Orchesella villosa. Next base: position 8,318 of record JAANSM010003219.1, on the reverse strand, counting down.
TCAATAGGCTGGATCCACAGGAGATGAAGGAGAGTACAAAAGACGCTTTTGTTTTCGCAGCTCTTTTTATCTCTTTCTTTACAACCACCATCATCAGACATGAATGTTCTATAACTGTAGGCTGCTGCTGCTCTGCTGATGCATTTGCATGTTTAATGTTCTTTTTTTTCAAATTCACTTTTCATTTGTACTGCTAAATGCCTGAATAAATGATACAAACAACATTCATTTTACTCACGAAGAAAACAAAACGTGTTGTGTTCAACGTTACATTATTGCCGTTGCTTCAACTTCAAACTTCAAACTTACACCCTCTTTTCCTCAGGTGATATTACATAAGATGTGTGGCTGCTGCTGCAGAAGCTGATTTACAATTTGAAAAAAGCAACAGGAAGAAAAAGGTTTGGTGTGGCAAGGTAAAAGGTGGTGCCTTATAGTGAATAGCTACACACATATTTTTAAATGATAAGCAACCACAAAGAATAGAAGTAGGAGGAAGGAAGCCATCAGCCACCATCTCATAACAGCATCACGCTTCTTTCTTCTTCTTGGCAATTCAAATTTCAATGGCAACATATATTACAGCGCAGCATTAGCATATAATTCTGTTATATATATTGTGTTGGGTAATGTGATTGAGATTAAATCTAGGAGCCAATATATAATAATGCATTATAGCACACAATTACAACATTATTACTGTTCCTTCTTAGCCTCTCTCGTGTTCCTTTACAAGGGCTTAACACTCTCAAATAAAATGCCATGCCTTTCCTCATTAGGCTTAAGATGGATTATTGAAGATAAGAAGGAGATGGTGACGCACGTTTTTATCCCATTCTCCTCGTCACTTACTCACTTCTCACCTTTTCTGCATACAAAATTACAAATCCAAAATGCTGCTGCTGATGATATAAACATGATAATGCAATGTAATGTTATGTGCTCTTGCCTTCTGCCTTCTTGTTACGAAAATTTAAAGGCAAAAACGTCTTTAAAGCCTGCCTGCAACATAACAGAACAGGGAACAGCGAACAGCATCCACAAATCATTGAGTAACTGAGAAAAGTATGAAAAACTCAGTACACATAGGTTTTTCGTGAACACTACATCACCCAAAAAAACTATGTTGTTTTACTTGATAGATTGTTGGATATGCATAATTTCTTATATATTTTATGTATGAGGGTGGAAACCCAAAAAAGTAGCTTGAAGGCACTATTTTTTTAGTATATAAACTTTGATCATACACGTTCATAAACGTCATATATGTGCGTATGTAAAGAATTCTTGCTCAAGAAGACGAATTATTTTATACCGGGGGCAAAAGATGAGTTGTATTTTTCATAAATATATTGAATTCTTCTCCTTCTATCCTCCTCCAACATTCCCTTGTCATAATTTTTCCTTAAAAAGAAGTTGGTTACAACAAACTTTTACATGAATTACATGAACATTCACTTACTGATTTTTTCCAAGAGACTAAAAAGACCAAAGAGATTTTTTAAGTGAAAAAAGTATGCATATACATTTTGACTTGTCGTTTTTTTCTCAACATTTTTTTTTCAATTTTCAAGGTGTAAATGTATGTGTGATGTGTGGTGGGTTACGGCCGTTACAGGTACATAAACTTCCAGTTTCCCCATCATTTTCTTAAGAGATGCATGATTAGAGAAGAGAACTGTTGAAAATTTTTGCATTTTCTAGTTTTTATAAAGGTATGAAACGAGCATAATGATGTTGACGACGGGATCTGAGCAAAAAGTACAAAAAAAGTATATAACTTGGGATGTGCTATCTCGTCATCTCTCTCTATAATAATAATAGTATGAAAACGACCTGATAAAACGTTTACTTTTTCCTATATCCTCCATTGTAACCGATGAAACGATGAAAGTCAAGGTGTGCTTATAGGCTGCTAGGTACATGAGGAATAAACTTGAGGAAAAATATGAAATCACTTTGCAACTTTGCACCAAAGCACTTTATATGGAAATCATGCCGAGTGTAAATGTAATATCCTTGTAATATCATGTGTTATACAAGATCCCTCTGTTGAAATGTTGATGCTGATGATCCTGATGATGGTGAAGATGATAAAAGCCATAATGCCGGGATGCTAATGGCACTTCTCAAACCGTTTTAACACCAGCAAATAGGTGTAGCAAACAAATAAGTATGAATTGTTTTGCACACAATTAGAAGTGACTCGTGTGGTGTGAGAATATCTGTTGTGTAAAAAAAATTCGGGTGTAAATATGCAAATGAAAATGAAAGAAAAAGAGAAACAGACGAAACATGTATTACATGGAAATTCGAGCCGTTTTTCCTTTTTGTTTTGACAAAATCAGCTAAGGATAAAACTTGTTAAGGATGTTATATACACATTTTTACTATTCATATTTGTATTTGTATAGAGATACATATTATTTTGATGGATGATACCATTCTCTACATAACTTTTCTTCTTTTCAGGTTTTCAACAAGTTCGGCAGAGAAAGAGAGGAGAGAAACCTGAAAGGAAGAGAGATGAAATCAAGGGAAGAAAAACCTAATTATTTCCATCACATTGTGGTTAACAAGACAAGAGCTCGTTACCATTCAGAAGAGCTCTGGATTTTTGGAGCAACATGATATGGTCATTTTAATGCTAATCATATACACGATATATACAAAACTACATTCGCATGATGTGTAACAAGAAAGAATGGTCAAGTTGAAACTTGCGTAGGCCAACTTGTTTTTACTTTAACAAGGTGTAGTTTTTGGTGTGAGACGCCGCCTAGCCTGGCAATGGCAATATCTTGACCACAACACACAACACTGAGCCGGACGGAGATAAGCTAGGAAATATAGCAATAGCAATCAAAATCATAATCATCTTTTTGAGTTGTTCCATTTTTCCATCATCATCCACATCTAGATTCCAGATGCACGATGGAGTTCGAGCTGGATACTGGACTGGATTGAATGAGCTCGTCTTCCATGTTAGTTGAGTTGTGTTGAGGTTTGGATTTTGGTGTTTCGTCTTGGTTTTCATCATCATAATAATAAAGTATATAAATCCAAGAATATATATTAGCTATTACCAACCACATTATTTGTCCGCATACAAACAGAGCGACGACAAGTTAACAAATAAAAGCCACGAGAGCATTTGTTTCACATGCATATCTTAACTGGAACAAGTTACTTAACATGCACATTACATTACCACAAGAACAAGATAGATATACATAATATACAAGAAAAGAAAAAAATCAAGGTTTCCTTTTTTCCCAATGATGATGACATGAACTCATACACTGATTCTTCTGATGGTGAATGGTGATGCTTGATGATACACACGAACTATGAACATCTATCAATATATTAACATTAACTAGGTTCATGTTCATCCATATCAATGTACGTGGTGAGTAAAACAAGCTCATAAAGGGACAACATAACATAACCACAGGGGAAAATATTCTACTTTAAAAAGCATCCATCTTTTATATTTGTTGAGGAGAATTGCTTTGCTCTCTTCTTCATTCTTGTTTCTACTTTCTTTCTACTGTGTTTTTTTGCTTGTTGAGAAAATGAGAAGCTGATTACGATGATTGTAATGATAATGATGATTCCTCTGCTCCTGATTCTTCATGTAAAGTAAAAAGCTGTTGAACAAATGTGGATGTAGTTGCCAAAGTTTAGGCTAGTTTTATACTGCCGCTGGTGACGGAAAAGAGTGTGTATATAAGCTGCTACTGCAATTCAGAATTCAGTAGTTGGCATTAATTCAGTGATTTCCCTTGACCAAAAATGTAAATCACGGGCTTTCAACTTAAATTCTAGTTTGTCAATATCTAAATTGAGATTAGAAATGGTAGAGGTGGCTATATGGTTTGATTTTTTTTCTTGATTTCTGCTTATAAAAAATGAAAAATTTATTATTCCATTTTTTCTCTTCTGTTAAGGCCCCAAAGCAATGTAAACTGGGAATGTAACAAGGACAAAATGAATTGCTGATGGTTTGATGGACCATCATCCATCAGCTCATTATCACCGGTGCAATTTGAAGGGAAGCATCATATCATGATGATGATATATCAATGGAACGCAACGCAATTTTCAACCTCACTTTATCTTGCTAACTAACAAGGTACATCCGCACCAGCAGCAGACATCACAACTCACAACATTTGTTATCAAACGATTGAATCATGTGAAATTTTTTCTTTAAAACATAATTCAAAAGAGTCAGGACTCAGGCCAAGCCAAAGCCAACCCAAGTCAGAGTCAGGCTGACCACTACTGCTACAACTCCCCAGTTTCATTTTTTACTCATGATAGTCATGATGAACAAGACAAGACAGTAGAGAGCTTTTATAGTAATTGAGCTTCTTATGAATAATATGAAGACTAATATTTGGAAATTCATAAGTAACAAGGGTAGTTTTGTGGTAAAAATTCTTCGTGTTTTTGGTAAAATATCTACNTAAAAATTCTTCGTGTTTTTGGTAAAATATCTACATGATGATGATGGGATACTTAAGTAGATATAAGATAATGCACTTCTTGTTTCTGACTTGATGGCAAAAAATGGACAAGCTCTTTTTGGATTTTAAAAGTAGGTATATATATTATATGATATATGCATTACTTCCCATCAAATCGCATGGTTATGGTTGGTAGATCAAGTCAAGTGATGGAAAAGTGGACAGGAGGTAAAGGAAACCAAAGAACCAACATGAAAAGGGCAAGTACATCATTGCCTTGTGCACATACAATCATTCAGGGTAAATTACTAAAGAGTTTTTGAGGCTGATGCTGAGCTCTTCTAAGTTAAAACACTTCTTCACTCTTCTTCTTGACCAATAAGCTTACAAACTACTTACAATGTTGTTGAGATAACGAGCCTTTTCCTCGAAAGTTGAATTACCTTAAAGTATATCTTCCATGAAGTGAATAAAATGAATGAATAATGGCAATGATGATTATGGGAAAAATGACTATAATTAGGTGGCTATTCACTATTCAATATTGTGCAACGATTTTAAAAAGGTATAAGTGATTGCTTCAAACAAAGGGAAAATGTGTAGTTTCAAACGAAACACTCTTACAATATTCTGCTCGTTCACTTACACCAACCTACAATAATTGACAATAAATATTAGCAATATAACAAGCACAATCACACTAATTTCAGCCTGACACGGGGAGTAAGTTAGAACGAGCAAAAATTTCGTCCTATTGCCACTGCAATTCTTCTTCGGCTTTCCCACATAATATGTACCATGAAAGCAAACAAAGACAAAACCTCAATCTCAAGTCCCAACGCAGCCCTGCAACCCCAAAATTGCAGAGAGGTCTTGGTCTTTTTTGCAGCCTTCTATTCTTAGAAAAAGTTTGCGAACAATGTAATCTACTAGTAAGAATTACGAGTGCTGTATTGAGACGTTTCTAAGTGCCCATATGGGATATGGATTTAAGGTTGTAGGTCAAACCCATTTCCAACTCTGGCTTTTTCAGTAGAGAAAAAGGAATAAGATGATGATGATGACGATAATGATAGTAATCCCTATCACTCTAAACTCTAACTCGCTCACTTTTTTCGTCAATCGACGAGAGAGGAGTGGAGTGACTTGACTTGTACAAAAGACAAACTAGACAAGTAATAAAGTAGGCATACGTACATATACGTATAAGTATATATATATATACACGGGGGCATTGTGTAAAAAAAAGTGACTCACTTGAGGCAATCACACGCAATGATCATGACGATGCTTCTCTCCTATAACTACTAGTATTGATGATGATGATGGCCCATTAGTGAAGTGGAAATCCCAATTCAAGGAAATGGCATTTGGCTTTTCGACGTCTCGATTTAGTCACTCCGAGTTGGTTTCCTTGTACATTTATGATGACTGCAAAAAAGGCTAAAGAAAAAGAGAGTAGAGACACAGATGTATATGAGCGTTTAACAGTATCCATTATATTATATCCTACGATTATTGTGTTGATGGAATCTTTGCAAAATGCACGAGAGATTTAGGATACTAGCTAAAACCGTTGCTAATCATAAGATGGATGCTATAAAAAGAAGGAGACCTTATTTCTTGGTACAAAAAAATCTAATGTCCTACTCTCCTACAATTAGTTGTGGAATACGAAGAAAGAACTTACTCACTCATATTTTACACACTGACGGCGAGTATATAAAAATAAAATCATCTCCGCATATAAATAATAGCAAGTTATCAAATCACAAATACAAAATTTATATACAACAAAAAAACAGAAAAAATTACAATAATCTAACTTGATTAACTATCGCCTAAATTCAAAATAATAAGCTCATATTTTTAGAATAAATGTATATTCATAATAACAAGAATACAAAATATCACGATTAACAACTATACACTGTTCGTAATTTCAATGATACGCGCAACTTTTGGAGGCTTTTGAAGGGTGGGCATACGCGAAACAACGGTCAATAACTTCATGATTGTTTTCACTGTTGTCAGCAGAGTTCACCTTAAAACAGGGACTTAGTTTACGCTTACTTGCAGCAGGCTTTTCGGGAATCAGGTTTTTATGTGGAGACCACTACATGGAAATAGAAAAATCACATTTAAACTCAAGAACAAAGAACTTATATTAGTAATAATTTGACTTAACTACTGATTACAGTAACACTCACATCACGGCTGGATGTCAGTTTATGTTTCATTAAAAAATAGCAATCCCAAAAACCATTAACATCTTCTCCATACGACTTCACTGGCAGAAGAGCGACTTCTATCATTAAATCTTCCAAAGTTTCAAATATGTCGTTAATGTTTTCATATTCCAAAGACATTGACTCGTAACCTTTTGCTGTTAACATTTTTATTTGTTTCGCAAACGTATTCCACTTTTCAAGCCACTGGATACGACGACTGCTTATTGCTATGAGATAATAGCATTCAATTGGCAATATAACTACTCCAGCTTCTTTATCTAAAGGTAGCTCCTCCAGTTTTTCGTTTATAGGTCGAGACGATCTAATACAGCACGGTCCAATGTATTTTGATGAGGCTTCAACAAGTTCATAAAACAATGCACTGCCATCGTAATTGCAATGATGGTCCGTTATTGGCTTCTCCGTGGATTCATTGTAAGATTTGAATTTTAAAAAACATTGCCGATGATACCATTCCAAGCACAGTTCACATTGGATCCCAAAGGATGTATCGAACGCTTCATTACAATAACAACAATCGTGAAATTTTGAATTTTTGATCTTCTGTTGGTTTGATAAACGTATCTTCTTCAATACGGAACATTCGTCATCCATACTTTGCTGCGAGAAAGAATATAATTTAGTTCACTTGAGTTCCTGAATAAACTAAATAAAAATATATTAAGAGTAAGAACCTCAATAGCTGGCATCAGCTTGTCATACTCTTTCAATTCTTGCAACGACAAATTTGTTAACTGTGAAACTAAAACAGATGCTGACACCGTTGTATTACTTTTTGATTGAGGAGGGTGTTTCCGCTTAAGAAACGGGATTGGATCTGCAGCAGTTCGAGGAACCAAAACCTGTTTGTAACCATCCAGTTAAGTATTAAAACGACTAATAAAACCTTTTCACTTCAGCTTCCTTATTAAACCTACTACAACTGACAATGAACATTCACCTCTATCAGCTCTAGTGACGAATCAAAGGGCAAAAAACTACGAGTACAATTGGCTCGCCATTCCATAACGCGTGTTCGAGTCGATTTCAACTTTTCCATAAGGTCCAAATGTACTGGAAGTAAATCACCCTGATTCAACAGCTCTGCGGCATCGACATCATGTATACGAAACAAGTTGGCAGTTTTACTCGTTGGGTAGTCGGGTACTCTCGCTTTGAAGGCTTTATCCTTCCATGCCTTAACTTTCCTCCCAAGAATTCGAAGTTTTGTAACACCGGGCAAACTAACCGAAATGGATTCAGCTTGCTCAAGTAAAGCCCCGACTTTGGTCTCAGTCGTCTTTTCACTTCAAAAATTCAAATTGGCATCATTTAAAAAAAACTACCTAACAAACCTTGACGAGAATAACTGATAGTTCATGCTTCATTACGTACCTCGAAGTGAAAATCTCTGACACTCTTTCCTCCCACAGCTCAGCCTCCTCCAAGATTTTTTTCAAGTCATCGATTTCATCCTTGGTACACATGAAATCTTTGAATGGAACTCGAGGAATAATATCAACATTTTCTATTTTCTGGATCGTCCTGAATTCTGCGACATTCAGCTTAAATTTGGTATCCTGGAACTGGGAGCTCGTTTTCCTATGTAAAA